>JAJJWX010001882.1:0-101060 GCA_023529315.1 Papaver bracteatum
GTTTCCACAACAATATTTATATCCCCCAATGGTTATATAGTCTAAACTCTCATTTCAATCATTGAAACATTCTCAGAGGGCGTTATATAGTTGTTATTCACAAACTATTTTTCGTAAGAATGATTTCCAAAATGATTGAAACATAACATGACTTTCATCACTAGTCAAAGATGAACTTGGCTAAAGCGAAAGTTTTACTAACACCCATTTCGAGAAATAGATAAGCGAGATATACTCAGCTCGAAATTTCATATATGCATATCTTTAGTCTATATAGATAAAACAACTTTTGTCTCAAGATAGGAGATATAGTAGATAGACTTTTGAGTGATAGATAAGTTCAAGTCTCCACATACCTTTTAGTCGATGAATATCCACTGGTTCCTTGAGTAGTCCTTCGTCTTGTATGATGATCTCCATGGAGTTCTTGAGCTCAATTACACTTTCTATCATAGTCCGAGACCTTAGATATAGTAGACTAGAAATCAAGACTATATAGTTTTGATCACTAAGATTGACAAACATGCTTGAAATAGCAACGCATGCGAGTTTGACCGAACAGTGCCCTAACAATCTTCCCTTTGTCAATTTTAGTGGCAAAACTATTAATACATATGGAATACAAAAAATATGTAAATAAACTTTGTAGCTCCTATTCTACATGCCTAATCTTCAACAATACTCGAAATTTCGTCACTTCCAAGTAGTCCAATGATCCCAAAGGTTGTAAGTTTAGTATCATCGTTGTTGAAAATCCATATCTATAACAATGAGAAAAGCATTGGTTCTCAATCATTGTTATACAGTGTCATATTATTATTACACAACATCAAAGTCCAATTGCATCACAACTTCAACAACAATACTATGGTGATACTTCACTCCCCCTTAGTCAATACTCCATTGTAGTAAAATATTGCAAGATATTGAGTTACGAATGTAGTAACAAAGACAGAAGGAAAGTGTCGTAAGAAAATGCGATGATATAAGAAACACAGGAAAAATGTGAAGAAATTGTGAATATAGAATAAACTTACGAATAGAGGTCACGATACTTCGCAAGCTATATACCGTTGTACAGATTTCACTATAAATAGTAGTTCAAATGTTAAATTTAGAAGCTTCTTGAAGTGAGTGTTAGAAAAGATTTTAGGAGAGAAAACAGAGAAAGTTGTAACTGTTTTAATCTCCATTAACATATTTCTTTTTAATCAATTGAGAATATTAATCAAAGTTGTCATTCTTCATCAAGAAATTCTTAAAGTTTTACAAATTCTACTGAGGGTGTAGTTGTAGGATTTTCTGCAACTACATAATTGGCGCTAGAAACAGGGAAACCAGCAAACGTAACAGAGATAATTAAAGAATTTTGCGTCAGAAAAATGGCGAGAAGAAGAAATATATCAGAACCATTGACTGCTGTAAGAAGAAGTGTAAGACTCGCAGGTGGAGAAGCAAACATAACAGGAGAACCTAGTAGGAGAAGGAGCAATTGAAGAAATCAAAATCAACAAACAGTAACTCAAGGAAGAGCAATAGATCATGATCGAGTGAGTATACACACTTGGAGAACTGATACACCAGTTGAAGCATATATAGAACCGCAAATAAGAGAAAATGGGAGATTGATGGGAGGAATAATTCATGAAAGAGAAATGGAGGCATTAGAAACATTGAGACAAGGAATTCAAGAAGAACGAAGGTTTGAAGCTGAAGAACGTGCGAATCTAACAAGACAAAATCAAGAATTGAGGAGGGAAAATGAGATGTTACAAAGAAGGAGATCTCAAAGTGCTACGAGATCAAGTGTTAGACCAGAGAGAGAAGAACAAAATTCACTAACAATCAATAGTGAAAGTGTTATGTAAGGACAAACACAGAATCTGGTTGAAAGAAATCGAGAGAATCGCTTCATTTTAGTACCAGACAACGAACAAAACATGGAAAATTTACGAACAGAACCATTTCCAAGGGAAGATAACCAGAATGACGAAGAAAATCGAGAGGAAGAGCAGCAACTTGCGGAAGAAATTGAGAGGCAACAAGCAATGCAACAGAACAATTACGAAGATGGAGTAAGAAGACATGAATAGGCTCGCAACAATCAAGATCTTGAGTATGGTGGAATTCAGAGGAGAGTTGGAAATCAACGAACAGAAATAGCAAGGAATGAACCAAATCTTCAAAACAGAATTCAGGCAAATCAGAGAGAGGTAAATTGCAGAAGGAGGAGAAATGAAGAAGAAGAAATTCCTGATATTCACATGAGAAGGATGAGGAGAATAGAAATGGAAGAACAAGAATTTCAAGATGCTCTGCAACAAAACAATTGTGATAATCTGGAAAGAAGATATTTGCAAAATTGTGCAAATGGAAACATTAATGAAGAGTATGATAGAATGCGAAGGATCGCAAGAGAAGAAATGCAAGAACGTAGAAGAAGATAGGCTGCGTTGAAGAGACCAATGGATGAGAATTCTGAGGCAAATGAACGGATCTTTCGAGAATTAGCAGAAATGAGAGGAATGATAAACAGTAGAGGAGGAGGAGATAGAAGGCAATTAGATGAAGCAATAGAAGAAGCAATAGAAGAAGATGCGAGGACTCCTTTCTCTAGAGAAGTACAATTGGGAGGGATTCCACCAAAATGAAATCTGCCTACATTTACCAGCATCTTTGATGGGACTTCATGTGCTATACAACACATTAAAGCGTATGTAAGATGCATGTTACAATGGGAGAATGCGATCGTTGTATTATGCAAGTATTTCGCATCAAGCTTAACAGGAGAAGCTCTAAAATGGTTTGAAGGACTTCCAAAGAACACTATTACATCATTTAATCATCTACAAGTAACTTTCTTAGGAGCATATATCACGAATCATTCCTCGCGACTTGGTATTGAAGATGTGTTTGGTTTTAAATAAAGAATTGGTGAAAGTTTGAAGCATTTGGTAAGAAGATGGAAAACTATGTGCAGTGATATGGCAGGGCGTGTGGACGAGAGGTACCTGATTTTTTCTTTCGTAAATGCGATGTTCGCAACTGAGCAATTATATGTTCAAATCTTCAGAAGAAAGAATTCCATTATGATGACAGAGTTACGAGAATTGCAAGAGGGGTACATTACATTAGAGGAAAATCAAAACAATATGGAGTCATATCCAGTGACAGACACCAACACTCAGGATACAGGAGCAAACTTACTTCCTAAAATAGTCAATATCGTAGCAGGTACCTCGCAGACATCCTCGCAAACATCTTCGCAGATATCAGAAGAGAAGAAAGTTGGCAATGATCAACCAAAAATGGTAGCAATGAGTATCAAGGATCAAGAAGAGTATGATAGAGAAAGGAATTTCTATAGCCGAGGAGGAAATAACCATATCCCAAGATTAGATCAGCAACAGGAAAATTATGGAGGACAAAGGCAGAACTATTTTGGACAAGGAAATCATAGACAAAACTATAACAATGGACATGGAGGTCAAAGAATGATAAGAGAGGAAATAAAGATGCCACCTTTGAATACAAGTGTAGAAAATATATGGCAAGCGATCATCTTGATGGAAAATATACCAACACCATGGAATATGGGAAAAGAACCACCAATGGGTCCAAGAAGTCATGAATTTTCCTTGTACCATCACTTTCATGGACATTCTACAAATAATTGCAATAATATCAAAAGGATTATCGTGCGAATGATCGAACAAGGTAAACTGGACCACTTTTTACTCAAGCAAGCACAGTCGCAACAATTACCACAAGCTCCAGTGATAACTCGCATGGTGAACACAATACAAGAAAAGGGAAAGGAAACATTACACATAGAAGTGAGACAAAAAGCAAGGAATGTTTTCTGCAATTCTATTGTTCACTCATATAAAACCATAGAAGATTTTCATGATAATGTGTTAAGCAGGGTATATGCGAGAGATGGTGAAGGAAGGGAAATAATGAACATCGCAAAAATCTCACGACTTGAAGATTGGAAGAAGCGTGAAATTTATTTTGAAGCCACAGAAATTCCAGAAAGTTGCGAAGTACATGATAATCCATTGGTAGTGAGATTAGAAATTTGTCTGAATACGGAAGAAAGCGAAGATGATACAGACGAAGAATCATTTGGTCTTAATAGAATCTTAATTGATACGGGAAGTTTTGTCAATATTCTCTTCAATCCTTCTTACAAAACCATGGGGGGAAAAGACGCAGATCTAATACCTTCTACCTACAGGATTTATGGATTTAATGGAACTGCTAATAAACCTAAAGGAGAAATAAGCATGTGAATTCCCTTAAGTGGAATGCGGCGGGAAATTCTATTTTGCGTTGTTGATGTCGAATCACCATACAATGCTTTGATAGGGAGACCAAGCTTCATGGGATTCTAGGCGTAGCTTCAAATCTTCATCAATGCATAAAATTTCCTCATCCAAAGGGTATTGGAGTTATCAAGGGTGATTGGGCAGAAGGGAAGAAATGTTACGATACAGAAGTAGAAGTTTGCGAAGGAAAAGCTGTTGAAAAGGAAAGTTGGAGAAAAAGGGTAAAGGCTGTGAAAAGAAGCGAAAATTTAATGACTGAGGACTAAGGCATGAAGGAGTACAAGAAATTTACGATGATAGAAAAGGGATATGGTTTGCGAAGAAAAGAGAATGAAGAAAAAAGGTAATGAAACAAAAAGGTAATCAGGATATTTGTTCTTAACGTATAACAAAATGTTTAAAAAATGAGGTATTTCGCAATATGAAAAATTTGTGATGAGTTTTTACGAATAAAAACGATTTATTGCGATCAGCTTTCATTAAAGAAAGACGCAAAAATTTATTTGCGATCATCTTTCATAGAAGAAAGCCGCAAACTGTGATCAGCTTTCAAGAAAGAAAGAAAACCGCAGAGATTTTACACAGGCAAACCTTTGTGACGTATACCCTAGTTCGCGAAGCAACATTTCGCAAGAGGCAAAGTCCTAAAGTACGTCATTTAAGGGGGTACCTATAAGCATGGCTCAGGGGAAACGGAACACCACCACGGAACCTGAGTACATGGACACTACGGGGTACATAACCCAAAAACGGGGTACCTATCCGGGTAAGACACCTTGGATTCTCAACCTAATCTTGCGATGTAACATGATTTAGGTTTGGCGACTAAGGCATACTGTCTTTCCCAAGAAGTGCAGAAAACGATCAAGGCGCCGAGGTACACGGTTGAGTCAAGAGTGCCGGATGGGTTTGAAGCACATCTGCCATTCTTGACAAGTCTTGGCAAATGATGCACTTGTCCCAAAGATACCCCATAGGGTGCAACCTCGTAACTATAAGCCCTATAGGCAAAAAGGATAAGATGTTGCGAACAAAAGCTGGTTGTTGGCAAAACTTAGCCGACTAAGATTATTATAGGAAATGAAAACCTTAACCGTACATGTACTCAACATGAGAGAACTCATGGAATATAAACTAAATAATCACACAAGATGATTAATTTAGTTCTTAATGCTCAACATTTTGCATCTTCATGGAACAACCAACCATGCCAATAAGAAATTGACTTAGTCGTATCGTGCTCAACATGAGATACAAGATGGAACCTTCACGGTAATACATAATAATATGGAACAATTAAGCTCTATACCGTGGATAACAAACAAGGACCTATTCTATTTTTCCATCACAAAGTGACACAATAGACTTTATCCTTGAATCACAAAAGATTTAACATATCCTACATCAACAATTGACAATATAGGCTTAACTTTTGTGTTTTGCCAAAAGTCCATTCATTCCTTTATCAATATTTGCATACCAATATGTGAACGACTTTACTTTTGACAAAATATGGGACAATCAAGTTCACGGACGTAAACATACAAATCCCATCAAAATTGCAATATATAAAATCATAAAGATTAATACTGCAAAAATCATCATCCAAATCAACTTTAGAGTAAATCTAAAAATATTGCAAGATGAAAACGTTGGACATAGCTATGTGAAATCACAATAATTGCTATTCCAAACTCTAGTAATCCTTCTCAAAAACAAGAATAAATTCTCATAAGAAGTTTCCTTGGCATCAAGACAAACTCGTAATGTACATATAAGATGATTTGTCCTTAGAGGGTAGAATCAATCTTTTTCGCCCGGATTTATACCAATAATAGCTACCAAAGGCGTATAAAAATATTTTCCAACAACATTCTTGTAAAAGCTACAAATGAGCTTAGAAGATTAGTAATCCAAGAATACAAGTGCCCAAGTTCAAGAGAAGTGGAACCAAGTGCAACGAAACGGAGCAAAATACTCAAAAACAAGAGACAGGACAAATACTAATCTTAACTCATCCAATTCAGGAATTCTCATCTCCAAATTGAATAGAATTTAAAGAGGAAGAGAATACAAAAAGAATGAGTTCATTCCGAGTTCGTACGAAGAAGTTTCGGCCAAAACAAATAGACCGAATATCGACGTCTACAGGCAAGTCCGCGAACTTACGGGTTAGCAAACGAATTTTCATAACTTTGAGCATTTTGCAAACTGGGTTTGCGAACTTAAACCCCTGGATTTTGATTTTAAAAGATGTTATGCATACTTGGTATTTCTACCATGAAGTCCAAACATCCCGAAAACACTTTTTTCAAACCTAAACATTTAAGAACCTTAAACACAGATCAAGTTAGGTAGAAATGAACGATGAGCAGGGTACATGGATCATTATAACTACTCTAAGAAAATAAAAGCACAAATATTGCTCAAGTTTATAGACATACCTTTTTAGGCGAATCCAATCGACTTATCAAACATAATCAGTGTGCCCCAATTCTCGTGCTTTCCTCACGTATTCATAGCAGGGCATTCCTTGGTGAGGATGCACTTACAACACAACTAAGTTGTGTTGGGGTGAAAAATGTCTTTCTCACCACAAGTGACCTTTGGATTATCATGAAAGATATCGCTTTTAGAACCTTTCACATCCAGTTCCATTTTCCCAAAAAACTTGTTAAGTTCCAACATCATGGATACTGCCTTCTCCATAGTCATGGAATTTTATGGAAGATCATTCCTTTTCACACTCAAAGCATCATTGGATTTCTTTGGTATCCTCTTCTGAGTGCGTTTAGGAACAACCGGAACTTTCTTCTTATTACTCGCTTCAAGATTTCTCGAAAGAGAATTGGATTGACTATTCTTTTGCAAGTTGGTCTTTCTCCAATTGGGAGCATCAGATTTTGTCTTCGTATTTACGAAGTTATCCTTTTGATAACCATTACTATTGTGAAATGGCTTCGTATGACGTTTATAGGCAAATCTAGGTTGATCACAGTACTGATTCCTTTGCCTAAAGGTTGGACAGTTACAACCTGTAACGTTAAGGGGATTAGTCTTAACATATGATCTTGGTTTCACAACTTCTTGTGATTCCCAAACAAGAACATCATGAAGTTTCTCATTCCTTATACGAAAATGACATCTCCTTTCCAGATGACCTTTATTTCCGCAATAGTGGCAAACATAAGAAATGTTCTTACCTCGATCTGTATGTGTTGGCTTTGGATGTTGATATATATTGTTCTTTCGAACTTTTACTGCCGGTGGAGGTATTTCACTTTTTCCATCAGTGGAAACCTTTTGTTGAGAAGAATCACTAGCCTTGACAAATTATACCTCTTTGCTAATACTTAGAACATCTATTCCCTTATAGCCCAATCCACGTGTATCACGATGATTTTTACTTGCTCCTAGCATAGTGGTTAATTTGCTTGAACTAGTGTTGAACTTTTTCAAGTCATCTTCCAACATCTTGATTTTATCAAGAGAATCAGCTAAATCAGCCTCAAAGATTTTTTCTCGAGCGAGATAAGCGCTTTCTCTGTCATCAAAACTTGCTCGTTGTTCTGCAAGTTTCTCTTCCAACAAGAAATATTTTTGATAAACATTATCACATTCAATTTACTTCCTACGTAGGTTTTCCTCAGAATCCTTGAGGATCAATTTAGAAAAATAAACACCTGTGTAACATCTTCTCAATTTCTTGTTTTCTCGACAGAGAGGAGTCAGAAGAGGTGTGACATGAGAAGTTGTCATCTTCTTCTTTTCCAATGAATTAAAAACCTTAACATACTCTGAGACTTCCTCATCAACATCTTTATCAATATCTGAATCACTTTCATCAGAAAGTTCATCCAGCTGTTCTTCTAGGCGTATTATCCAGACTTCAACTGGTTCTACATTAAGAGAATGTTTATATATTGATCTAGATGTGACAGTTCTCCCAGGTGAATCCAAGCTTTGAAAATCATCTGGTGACTTATGCACGGGTACGTTATTAGAGATAGACTCGTCCATAAAGTCAGATCTCTAAAAACACATACTTGTAAGGTCTTAAACATGTTTGCCCGCTCTGATACCAATTGAAAAAATGGGGGTCTAACAACCTCACCCAATATTTCGATTAGCAATCTGTATGGACAACCCCGAGTTGTTTTTCTAGAGAATCGACTAGACTCAATCAATAAAAAATACTCAAGGAGTTATTATCTCAATCTCTCGATTTGATTTACTCAATCAAATATGATTCGCGAGTCTAATCAAAAAGAGATAACTTGGATGGTACCAAAGACCAATATCCAAGTGTCAATCGATTTAAATCAACAACCAATAGGTCGGATATTCTAATCGATTGAACAACGCACAACTTGTATTATTTCAATTATATAAAAATATAATGCGGAAAAGAAATAACATAGACACCAGAATTTTGCTAACGAGGAAACCGCAAATGCAGAAAAACCCCGGGACCTAGTCCAGATTAAACATACACTGTATTAAGCCGCTACAGACACTGGCCTACTCCAAATTAACTTCGGTCTGGACTGTAGTTGAACCCAAACCAATCTCACACTGATCCAAGGTATAGTTATGCTCCTACGCCTCTGATCCCGGGAGGATACTACACACTAGATTCCCTTAGTTGATCTCACCCACAACCAAGAGTTGCTACGACCCAAAGTTGAAGACTTTAGCAAACAAATCCGTCTCACACAGAAAAGTCTACAGATAATAAATAAATTCGTTTCCCACGAATAAACCTATGATTTTTGTTCCGTCTTTAGATAAATCAAGGTGAACATGAACTAATCAATAAAACTAGACTTATATTCCAGAAGAACTGCTCAGTTTCATCAATCACCTCACAATAAACTTAATCGACGCAACGAAGAAGATTATTGAAGAATCACAAACAATGAGACGAAGATATTTGTGACTACTTTTATCCCGCCAATCGGAGATAGAAATCTCAAGCCAATTATTACAATTGTGCTCATACGATAAAAACAATAAGATTAGACAACATAACTACAAGAAAAGCAGTATCGGTCTGGCTTCACAATCCCAATGAAGTCTTTAAGTCGTTAACCCGAATTTATATATAAAACTCAAGGGTTAATGGAGAGCGACTCTAGCTTGGATAAAACTAGTATCACACAAGAAAAGTGTGTGGGGATTAGTTTTTCCAGTAGCAAGAGTTCTCCCTTATATAGTCCTTCAAATAATTACAAACAATGTTAACTTAGTAACAAAGCATTCAATATTCACCGTTAGATGAAAACCTGATTAGATACAAGCTAATATCTCTCAACCGTTAGATCGAAAACTTAGCTTGACATACACACATGTACTTGACGTTTTCGGGTTTGTGTAACCGTACCCAAACATGTACAATGGTTGGTTCAATATTAGTCAACCAAATGGTTAGCCAAATGATAACTTTCATATCAACCATATTCTTCTTCACCATAACTAGTCCAAATGACTCAAATGAACTAGTTAGAGAGTTGTTCAATTGCTATTAGATCTCAAGTACTACAAGAGACACAATTGAATCAAAAACGATGTGATTCACTCGAATCATTAATCATGAACTATAAAGTCACGGTTTGCAAAAGCATCCCTTAGTAATTTAAGAATAAGTTCATGAACAACGTTTTCATACATAACCTCTTGAGTTCGCGGACTCAAGATAACCGGTTGAAGTTAATAAACTCCAGCAGAATTTCTCGGTATGAAAACTTTCGTCAGTTCGCGGACTGCACCTGAGCTTCAACTTCAGCAGATATTCTCAGGTTTGAGAACTTACGCCAGTTCGCGGACTGGGTTTGCGGACTGAGTTGCTGCTCACGTTCCGGTTCCACTTAATCAACAAAGTTCGCAAACTTCGGTTCAAGTGTTAAGGACTTATACATATATGTGTTTCCACGACAATATTTATATCCCCCAATGGTTATATAGTCTAAACTCTCGTTTCAATCATTGAAACATTCTCAGAGGGCGTTATATATTTGTTATTCACAAACTATTTTTCGTTAGAGCGATTTCCAAAATGATTGAAACATAACATGACTTTCGTCACTAGGCAAAGATGAACTTGGCTAAAGCGAAAGCTTTACCAACACCTATTTCGAGAAATAGATAAGTGAGATATACTCAGCTCGAAATGTCACATGTGCATATCTTTAGTCTATATAGATAAAACGACTTTTGTCTCAAGATAGGAGATAAAGTAGATAGACTTTTGAGTGATATATAAGTTCAAGTCTCCACATACCTTTTAGTCGATGAAGATCCACTAGTTCCTTGAGTAGTCCTTCGTCTTGTATGATGATCGCCATGGAGTTCTTGAGCTCAACTTCACTTTCTATCCTAGTCCGAGACCTTAGCTATAGTAGACTAGAAATCAAGACTATATAGTTTTGATCACTTAGATTGACAAACATGCTTAAGATAGCAACGCATGCGAGTTTGACCGAGCAGTCTAACAGATAAACCTATTGGATTCAACTATAATCAAAGACCTAGATAAATATTCCATAGCCAAGATAAATAGATAAGGGGATAGAGGGTCCCCTTGCCTAACACCTCTAATTGGTTCAAATTGGTCACAAGGTGAACCATTAAGAAGAACACTAATAGTAGTGGTAAAATTACATTGCATTATAAGATTGCGAAATTCCTTGTTGAAGCCAAATTTTCCTAAAACCTTAATCAGAAAATTTCATTCAAGTCTGTCAAAAGCTTTTGACAAATCCAATTTAAGGGCCATTGTATCATTTATACCTTCCTTGTTAATAATATTATCATGAATAGCTCTACCTCGAACAAAAGCAGCTTCATAATGAGAGATTAGTTTCTTAATAAAAGGTCTTATCATATTAGCTAAAATCTTAGACATTATTTTATAAGAAACATTACATAGACCAATTGGTCTTAATTCAGAAGGCTTCTTAGGGTTTTTACATTTAGGGATAAGAGAAATGTAAGTTTTTTTAAGACTTCTTGGCATATGACCACTATGAAAAAATCTTTGAACCACATCTATGACATCCTTACCAACTAGCTTCCATTGTGTTTGGTAAAAACCATCTTGAAAACCATCAGGTCCAGGGGCACTCCAAGCAGGCATATGTCTAACAGCATTCTCAATTTCATGCTCATCAGGAACAGCAATCAACACAACATTATCAGCATCAGAAATAATTTTAGGTAAAATATCAAAAGCATTATCAGGAATAGCAGGATTAGAAGTACTAGCCACATCACTAAACTGATTAGTAAGAAGATTACTAAGAGCATATCTATCCCTGAGCCAGTTACCATTAGCATCACAAAGAGTGTTTATATTATTAGTGTGTAATCTTTTGTTAACTATAGAATGAAAATATCTAGTGTTATTATCCATTTCAAAAACAGATTTATCTCTAGATTTTTCTTTATAGAAGTCAGATTGAATCTTGTACCAGTTTTCTAGTTCACCAACAATAGACTTGACTCTTTCATTTTGATTAGTAGCACCAATATCATTTTGAGCATCTTCTAAATCCCTCTGGAGTTTATTGATATTCAATTGGGTATCTCCAAACTCCATCCTATTCCACTGAGATAAGGTCATTCTAGCACTAGGTTGCTTATTATTTAACCTATGAGCAGGACTTCCATGTGTTTTTAAATTCCACGATCTCTCTTAATTAATTGAGTAGATTAAAATTATGAAATGAAATTTTGTTTTTGATTGAACTTATGAAAAAAAAATCTTTTGAGAAAATCTTTTGCAACGGAAATGAAAGCACACTACTCAAACACTTCTAAAAAGGGGATTGCAAAGCTGTTGTATGAAATCATACTCAAAATTAGATCAGAAATCAACACTTTCAATTATGAAAGTATGAAAAATCGGCAAGGTCGACGAATAAAGACCATGCCGACTTACTTTGGCCAGCAAGGTTCTTCCTAATAACAATGCTGACTTTATTTTTTTGACACACAGGAGACGAATAATATTATTCGGCAAGGTCTACAAAAAAAAAATTCGTCGGCTGTTGAGAAAAATGTGGAATCATGTATTAGCCGGCAAGGTCTACAATAAATAAAATTGTCGGCTGTTGAAATTTTTTACAGTCGCAATGGCTATTATGAAAAGTTGGCAAGATATGCATGTTACGATCTTGCCGACTACATACACAGAAATCATAATTTTTGATTTTAACCTAATATAACAATCATATAACAATCAAATCACACAACAAAATGATGGGTTAGAGTTTAGACATCACTTACAGTCTTCTTTTTGCCGGTAGAATCAACCATTTTTTTTGGAAAATCAAAGTTGAAGATTTTCTGTTGATGGAAGAAATAGAAGAAGATAAAGGGGAAGAGCAGAGAGATTAGAGAACAGATATTAGGGAAGATTAAAAGTTTTTTAGTTTTTTATTTTAGGGTTTAATTTTCAGTTAATAGGTCAAGGGTATTAAAGTAAAATCACCAATTTTGGTCACTCCTTAGCAAGAGCACTAGGCCCGTTTAAATTTGGGTATACCCCAATTAATCTGGGTATACCCCAATTTGGCCAGGTATTATAAACTTGTTAAGATAATGTAGTCTCATCACAAGTAGGTAAAGACATTTTTATATGATACATTATACAATAGGTTTCCTGATTCAAAAACATATGAATCTAAAGCGCATGATTTGTATGGGCTGATACCACTCCTACTAGGGGTTGATACCATTCTACATAGGACAAAAAGATCTAGAGCGTTCTTGATCATTGGATCGACCAAATGGTATCATCCCCTATAAAGAGTGGTATCAGCCCATATAAATCATGTTGAAGTGGATACATAAATTATCAAGGTATTTATTTTCGTATACTTTTCCCATCTTAAATACTAGTACTCAAGTAGAAAGGCTACATACGTTATGAGATTTAAAGGTTCTTGCCACCTATGATTGAGTTTCTTTGGGATGGATTGATGTCGCATCATTAAGTTCGTTAAGCATGTCATCTCAAATACTAGTATTCAAGTAGAAAGGCTAGAGGCGTTACGAGATATAAAGGTTCTTGCCACATATGATTGAGGTTTTTTGGGATGGCTTGATGTTGCATCATTAAGTTCGTTAAGCATCGAGGGTCCTCCTTAAGATAAATATGACAATACATTCCTTTGGCTTTGTATTAGATAAACAAAAATTTAGCAATTAATTTGGCTTTACATGTCATTTGTTTTCAGCTTTAGTGGTATATATATTTTGGTGTTAGTCTACCAACTCTTTCAAACTGTATAAAGCAATATGTACCAGTTATAACAAGCTATGAAAGCAGTACTTGGATAAAAATAAAAACATTATAGAGGTAAATAATTTACATGAGTACATATACCAACATATTATTAGGAGCATATATTATGTTATATGGATGTCGTATAAAAAATTTGAGGACATAAGCCATGCGATGCTCAAAGGATAAAATTTTCACTCCAGCAACTTGTACTATACAAATGGTAATCCTGGACTAGCTAGTATAGGGATGGTAGCGAGAGGAGATGATTGTGTGATTATCAATGCACAATGTATTAGAGTCCAGGAACCTCGGATTTTATTACTTTGGGAAAAGATGTGTTAGACAGTTAGTTGGTGTAGTTATAAAGCCAAAAAATCTATTTATTTATTTTGTCTTGGATTATAATACAAAAGACAAAAAAAAAAGGCTGAAAAAGGTATGTGACCTTATTTACCCCTTGTAATGTAGTCCAATACAACAAATGGTTCGAATCAATTATAAAGCCAATAAACAACTGAGAAGTTTTACAATAGGTATTGTATTACTGAAAATACCTTGTCCGACACATCCACCATCGGTGATTCAATCTTTCACCACTTATCTTTCAACAACAGATTCTTTTTCGTTGTCGCTTCAAGAGGACTATCCAGATGTTCTTCTTCAACGGTTGGGCTCTGATTTTCCAGAATTTAGGTGGAAGACAGACTCTTTTGCCCTTATTTGAGAGCGTCACATACTTCCAACTGTCTTATAGGGTCTTGACTTCCCTAATTCATATACAAAAACATCGCCCAATCATGAATAATTAGTAAAATGGTTGAATCAAATAGAGTTAAGAGATATGGAAACTAGTAGCCTCTGGCAACAAGAGATACCAGGAATGGGAGAAGTATGAGCTTCAGTCCTAATTTTTCATTTCACACTGAAACTACAACATTTCAAGGTATAGCGGCAGTCACAAAGAGAAGCATATAGTCAGGTGCAAGAATTATCTCCATATCTTCAAGCTATCTGAAAAGACGTGGGTACCCAAATATACCTCAATCTAAAAAAATTCCACATATAATTCCTTTCCCCGAAAGTGATTGTTTATGGACCGAGTCGAGACAATACAACTAATCAGTTCACACTTTGTGTGATCGTCTATGGATACGAGATCGAGAAAATACGACAACAAGATAACTTGTGTGATTGACTATGGATACAAAATCGAGATAATATGACAACGAAGTATGTTTACTTGATAAATGGTTCGGACTTAACCAAACACAATAGGATTACTATCAAGTAAATAGGAATTAACGTTTGTGTATTTTGCTTCTAATTATAATAAAAACAATTATAATTTCGGAAATAGAAAAGTAAAAGACACAGTAAGATTTTTTTAACGAGGAAACCGCAAATGCAGAAAAACCTCGGGACCTTGTCCAGAATTGAATACTCTCAGGATTAAGCCGCTATACAAAATCAAACTAACTTCGTATAGTTGAGACCAAGCCACTAAACCTATAGTTCACCTAGTTCTGTGTGCATCCCTGCGCCTCCAACTTGTAAATAAGTCGCGCACTTGGAACAATTCCTTTGGTTCATATTCCAAACAGTAAAGGAATAACAAATCTGTTCGGTAACAACTCTTTTCAACCAAGTGATATGAGTTCGACAAAAGTCTCTTCCGTTTATCCCAATAAACTCCTTTGTCAGGTCCTTAAATTTATCTAATAACAACTACCAAAGTAATTGTCAAGATTTTTGCAATCAATACTTTTAACCACAAAGAATTTTATTGATACCGATATACTCAACTAATCAATACAATCTACCACAAGGATAAATCGATTATAGTTGGATCATCTTTACCCAAAACAAGTATTGTACACACCAAAGATTATGCACCCAAATCAGAAATCTTCAAAGTCTTATTTGTCTTCAAATCTTCTTAGATCTTCGATAAATACCTGCACACAATCAACTTGAATCTCTTGTGATCAATCACACATATAACGGAGTATGTTAACAATGGATTATCACAAGAAATATTTACATCTACATACAGTCTAAAGATCCCCATCGAAACTTCGATCTAGTTTGAGTGAATCTTATATCAGAAGAGAAGATTCTCAAGCATAAACAAACTAGGTGCAATCAAAGTTCAACAACTGTTATTCAATCAAATCAATCGAAAACTAATAATAAACCGTAATTATCTAGTTTCCCACCAACGGTACTAATAGAGCTTCTCAATCCCAAAGAAGTCTTTAAACTGAGCGGTCGTAAGAGATTTCGCCTAATTAGGTTACTTTCCTCCCCGAATAGGCGGCTCCACCAGTAACAACACAACTGGGTAGTTTTGCTAGCTATGAGGATTAGTTTTCTTGAAATACAAACTTTGATGTTTATAGACCAAGGAATTTCCAAAACCGAAAATATTCTCAAGATATGCAATATATTCCAATTTCGGTTTCCATAATTCCTGGAAATGCTTTGTCCAAATAATGGCAGAAAATCTCCAACTAGTAAATGCACATTACTAATTTTTATTTTTTAAAGATATGCAAAACTAACAACCTTAATTAAAAGATTCTTAATTTATTTTCCATCCGGGATTCTCCTTTAGCTATTAAGGAATATCTTTGAAAAATAAAAGATAAGCGTTACTGCACATGTTCAAAGTATGTCGACATCTTTACTTTGTAAGTCTTCTTTCATACTTACACTCTTGGTATCGATTTTCCACACTTCCAAACAAGTTTAGAATTGGTTCGTCTGTCTTCCAAGAACTATGTGATTGATTATCCTATCAAATCACCAAACATGGGTTTCACTGTTCTACTAAAATAAGTTTCGGTTCTACCTCCATGTGGGTACTGGAATTAGTCACGCTAGATTTCCAAAATTCTGTTGACTATTTACTAGGATCGTTTCCCACATATATATGGTATCTTACTTGTATTTGTTGCACATGTCTATAGGATCGGTTCCCAATGTCTAAAAACGTGTTGCACATGTTCATAGGATGAGTTCCCAATATCTAGAAACTTGCTGCACCTCATACAAGGATCGATCCCCTCTTGTGATCGGTTGCACCTCTTATTAGGATCGGTTCCCCTTTGCCTAGAGTTGGTCATACCAATAACAATAAATTGATCATACCATCTCAGGTGATTACTTAATATCGGTTTCACTAATAAAAGTCATACCAATACAAAAGTCAGGCCTTGTGAATAGTTTTACCAAGACCATAAACAAGTCATGAGAGGTTATACTAATCACACATATTGGTATTTCAAAAGATATGCAATGAATAACAATACCAATAAGCCTAGAGATTTCCCTTTCGATTCACAAAACAAGTTCATGAATTTACTTCCTTTAAATTAATGTAAAACATTGTTTCCTATGATGAAATCTTCACCTCATACCCATATATAATCACAATAGCATTCAAACGATTATGTCGATATCTTATATACGAAGTTCAAAAGATAAGCATTATACTTCTTATTGTATTCCTTAATACTACGTCTAACTAGAGTATAATCATTCATAGCTTCGCAGTTATGTTTTCATTATTCACGACTTGAAAGATACGTTAGGGAATGAAATAATTCAAGTCAAATATTACTAACCTGAAGTGGAAGGATGATGTTGTCGTTGTAGCTTTGTACTTCTTCACATTCTTCAAGTCTTCACATAATACCTGTAATGTCTCATATCCTAATACTTTCAAGCTAACCAATACGAATTTGACTCTAGTACATAATCAAGCGACTCTTTAAATGAGTTTTGATTCACTAAAATATGACAACCAATCTTGACATACCATCGCTTGGTGGGTTTAACCGCGCTATTCTCTAACACCATCGACAAAATACTCAGGGTTATTAAGATTATAGAAGATTATTTGGTTTCTAAGGCTTTCAAAATTAAGGATTAAATCATATTTGGGTAATCAAGGCGAAAGATCTCAAAATGCAGGATCATATCAAGAGTTTGAGAGTATGATGCGGGGGCATGCATGACAGAATCTATAGGGAGATACGTAATTATTAGTATGTATATGTAAATTAATGAAATCAATTTATTACTTGTGATTGAAATTGGGATTAAGTCTATGTTTGTAAATCACTACATCGAATAGGACCTAATCTATCTAAAATAAAATAAAATAAAAATTTAATATAATTTAATTAAAATTTATAATAACGTCTTGCTTTAGTAGTATGTGTACTTTTGAAGTTTTACCAGAAGCTCCTCAAGGATTGCGTAATAAGCTTTGGAAGCAAAGATTTTTCCTTTCCATCTTAGCCATTCTTGATCTTTTTGAGCTCGCAATACAACTTCAATATTGATTTTACTCCTTAGTCGATACCGACTGACAACCCGAACTAAAATTGCAAAATCTACAATTTGTTTTCATATAGCTTCAGATCAACAGAACAACCCAGTTACACTACGGTTGTTCGGTTTATCGGTGTCCGCATAGAAGTTTTCATAAACTATTTTATAACTCACATTCATTAAACCATTATGCCAACGTTCCGCACTCTTTACCGAATAATATACTACAGTTCTACAGAGAAATAAATCTTCACCTACGATATACTCCACAAAATTAATATAACGGTTGATTCATTGGTCGAAAAATTATGGGTATAAAAGGTGGAGAAGGTGTAGTTTCAGAAGTGAAAATAGTTGAATCTATAAATGATCAAATTATAGCAATTGGATGAACTAGCTGTTATCGACTCAGGATTGGTCGATCGTCTCAACGAGAAACGATCATCGTCCCAACCTGAGCCGAGTCTTGGCCTGGACTTGGCCAACCGCCTAAGGTAGAGCAGCTCGTCTCAAGTTGAGTCGATCGACGGGATGTGCTAAGCATTTTCCATCCAGTTTGACCTTTGCACTGTCCACTGTAGGGTGGAAATGGGAAAAAATGCTTATTTTCACCCTACTAGATTTGCACTAAGAAAGCAAAATTTCTCTTGGATTCCTCTTTGAAATTTATACTTGGTTGCTAGTTTGGCCAGGAGTGTAGTCCTTTTAATCATCTTCTCCCCTACTTTTATTGAGTAAAAGAAAAAGACTTATATAGTGTGTTTGGATACAGAATTTTAAAGATATAATTCATTGGTTCAGGGGATTTGATAAAATTATAATTCCATATTATTTCAAAATGACTCCCAAAAATCAAAAAATAAATAAATTACATGAAGCAACATATTTTTGTTTCTGATTTCTGAAATTAATTTCTAATTGATTTCTAATTTTGGTATCCAAATACGTTCGTACCAGATTTGTAAACACAAGAGCTAAATTACTATTTTAAAAAGTATAGCTGTTAATACAGCTTTTCTAGGTTGGTGATTGTAGATCCACTTGGTGAAAGTATTCAGTAGATCTTCGACAATTTTGCTAAATTCTAGTTCACTTTGTTCACTGGGACCACGAAATTATGGATTCTAAAACCTTCTTTGGACCATTATCATGCTTCTTTAATGAAATTTTTCTGGACCATTAACTTTTTAAGAAAAACACACCAATTAATACCTAACGTCTAGCACATTCTTCACATCAGGCATTTGGTTAGTGGGTCATCAGACTTAGTTGTTGAAATGAAAATATATTGTATAGAAATGTGAGTAGTGTGGTTGGCTGATCACTATCTCTTTAGTGCAAGTTGTTCTGGTCGACATTGAGAAAGAAAACCCCAAGATTATCAGATTAAACAAATGCCAAGGAAAAGGAAAAAGTAAAACCTTTACATTCAAAAGTCCACCCAAACTCTCCCCTATGACTCCGATACATGACATTCATCCTTACGGAATGTTACACTGATGTCAAATTATCTGTAACGGAATCGTCCAATTTCCGTCGGTCCTGAAAGTGTTTAGTATCGGAATTGTCCAAATTCCGTTAGTCCACTGTCCACACGCATTCAGGTACAATGTAATGGGATTCTGTGTAGTCAAACAAACGAACACGCTGTAATAATTCAACATGCAGCCCTCCTCGTAACAAGTTTACATGATCTTTGTTGTTACCTGATCTTTGTTGATATTTTGTGAATCGACTATAAACTAGTATAACCGTTGCCACGGTGGAAGGGCCGACCGAAAAAGAATCTGAATATGGAGTTTAAATTTGATATTGTTGTTTGTGTTCATTGCGTAGATTTTTTTAAAACATTTTCAACAAGATAAAATTTGTAAAATTCTAAAGCACGGATTTTTATATATGTTATATTAAAGTTGTCTTTCCAATTATACCCCTAAAAAGTAGGATACACAAAGAGTTATAGTAATTGGACTAAAAGAGAGGGATAATCTTGTCTAATGAAAATGTGACGGGAATCTGCAAGGAATATTCTTTCTCAATCTTCTATTGATTTAAAAAAAAATGGTCATAAAAGTGACTCTCTTCCTACGAGCCCTCCAGTCGGTCGGCCCAATTAATGAAGAGCCTTGACGTTTAAGGAAAGCTGTATTCATCAAAGCTTAAAAGCACAACCTTGTTTGGAATATCAAAACGAACAAACAATAATAGGAGTCAGATATTATATTGCCTTTCATTATTTTCTAATGAAAGTTTCTGTAAGTGTCATGTACAGTGGGGATGGATATAAAATGCCATGGTTGTACAACAGTAAATATGTGGGGATCATGTTGGAGAATGGAGATTAATAGGACAAGGCAATTGTACATATAAAACTTCATTTATTTGATAGAGGAGGTGGAAAAGTGAATGCAGTAGGACCCGTGATCCTAACTGTGCTAATGGCAGTTTATTCTTACCACTTACCAGGTCGCATGCCCCCCAACAAACTTACCAACCTTCATTATTTTACATTTTACTTATGTTGATCAGTATTCGGCCGTGTCATACTGGCATTCCTAGTTAGTAAGTTCGCGAATAATACTTGTATAATTCACGAATCCGTTTGTATTGACCGAATCCGTATGTATCAACCGTATAATTGAAATTCCGATTTAAATTCGCGAATTTCAAGCTTAAACGAATTATACGCATATTTACGAATTACTGAATCATACGCCCCATATAATACATTGTCACATCCACTAAATAATCATTATTTATTACATTTTTGACTTTTAAAATTTTATATACATTAATCAGATTCCAATACCATCAACGTTCATGTTATTTGCTGATTGTGATGCACATATCATATGTATAGTTCATGTCAAGTATTAAACTATAGTATTTTAGGAGAGATTATATTAAAAATATTTTTTTAACAGGTTAATTAATATATGCCGAATTTCGTACGCCGAATGCATATCTCTAAAACGAATTATACACGTACGTATGCCGTTCCGTATTACTGCCAAATCACGAATCGTTAACCGGATTTTTAACCGAATTTAACTTTTACGAATCCGTATAATACTCGTACTTATCACGTACCACGAATCACGGATTGCTACCTAGGCTCGCACTATTAGATTCTCATTTAGGTTTTGCATACCCCTATTTTGTGGGATTATTAGATTCGCATTTAGGTTTTGCATACCCCTATTTGGTGGGGTTAAATTCCCATCACAGTACTGAAAGGGAGCTTCCACATACCAAAAATGAAAAAGAGGAGTGCAAATTGAAATTTGTTAGAAAAAATAAAGATTGCAGTCGACTCACCAGTTTGAGTCTTTTTTTTTTTTTTTAATACGAAAGGAAAATGTATTCGCTAATTTTAATGAAGAATACTGTTTAGATTAGAGCTGGCAAACAGGCGAGCAGGGACTGGCCCGTTACGGGTTACACGGGTTCGGGTTTATACGGGTCTAAACCCGCTGGTTGAAAATCATCACGGGTTGTCATTTCTTAAACCCGTGCCCGTAACGGGTTAAACTTGCGGGTTCACGGGTTAGCCCGCCCGTTTACCAGCTCTAAATTTGACCAAGTTTCCTATGATTTCTGGTCGATTTCCGGCCACATTCAGGCCATTAAAACTCCTTCTCTGCAACCTAACATAACATTCATATAATTCACTTATATTTAGATTCACATCAATCATCAGATTCAACAGTCGCAAGACACCCAACAAAATTTAAAAAGTTAATGAAAGGAAATGATCCAAGAAAATTGAAAAACTTGACAAGTAACAAGTAACAACACTAGTTTAGTTACTTTAGTAGTTCTCAGTCTATCCGCACCTTAAAAGGAACATGATTTAACCGTCTCGAGACCGTAGTAATACCATATTACACCATTGGTTGTATTGAAGAACTTACTTAGCCATCCTCCACTTCCCCATCTTCCACTGCACCAGTTTCAAATCCTAATACATCTTCTCTAATAATCCCATTATCCTCATCCAAATCTTCTTTTCCTACATGAATAAAAACCATCAAAGTTATATATGAAATTTATACATTCAAGCTAAATGAAATATTACGACTTAGGCGGCGTGACTTAAGCACACTTAGTCACTTACCAACTGCAAGGTCCCAATCACGAGTTGTTATCACCGCCTCAGCATTTTCAGGTAATAAGGAACTGCGAAATCGATCAATTACCCTTCCACCTATGCTAAATGCAGATTCAGATGCGACGGTTGAAATAGGAATTGACAAGATATCCCCAGCCATTCTTGAAAGTACTGGAAGTCGATGCTCTTGGCCTTTCCAATACATTAGGATGTCGAATGGTTGACTACGTTGGCATTCGTGTTTCTCACTAAGATATAGATCTAACTCTGACAAGTCAGTTTGCAGATCACCACCATTTTCCTGTGCTGCAACATATTCCTGCATGAAACAACCAATAAGTTAGAAATGAGTGCAAGGTACTAGTTATCTTCTATGAGAACATAAAATACAAGAACTTCATAAATAAGCTTTAAAATTACCTGGAACCACTCACTTCCTTGATCGGAAGAATTCCCACCGGTTTGAATACCCAAATTCTGAGTTCCAGTTCCAAAAGCTCTTGAAAAGGTGTAATACTCATTATAAAGTTTTTTCATTTCTTCACGCACATCATCAACTTTAGTTTCTAATTCTCTTACATCAGGATACAACTTGGAGTAAGCAAAGTTTAGATACTTCAGTTTACATCTAGGATCTAACACAAGTGCCATAGCCAATATAGGACTCAAGTTTGTCCAATAACTGTTAAATTTTTCTTGCATCTCTTTTACCATGTCCCTAATGAATTCAATTTCATTTGTGCTTTCTTTAATTAGTAACACCCGAACTTGACAAACTCCTTCAAAATATAGATTGGAAGTTGGATACTTACTACCAGAAAATAAAGTTGTGAGATGATAAAACGTCTTGAGAAACTTTGTGACAACTTTTATTTGCTCCCATTCTTCATCAGTTGGACAGTTTGCATAGTCTGGATCCACCACCTTCAAATGAGCAAAAACATCTCTATAAATAAGACAACTGTCCAACATGAGATAAGTTGAATTCCACCTGTATAAACCATAAACCAACATTCAGTGAGTTTACTTTAAACATTAATACAATTCTCTTAACTGTGTAACAAAAGAAAAGTGGACTAGAAACCCACCTCGTTTTAACGTCTTGACGAATACCCCTTCTTTTTCCAGACATTCCTAAATCATCAACAATGTCCAAGAATTTTTGTTTTCTTACTTGGGACTTTTTCAGAGACTTCACTGAATTTCTTATCTTAATCACAGCTGGATCAATCTTCACAAGTCCATCTTTTACAATAAGAGCTAAGATGTGAGCACAACAACGGACATGAAAGTATTTTCCCATGTTAAACAAGATCTTCTTTTCAACAAGTCTACTATGCATATTTCTAGCACAAGCTCCGTTATTTGCAGCATTATCCAAGGTGATGTTGGATACTTTGCCTTCAATTCCCCAATCTTCTATCATTGAAAATAGCTTGGCAGCAAGATTTTCACCTGCATGAGGTAGTGGAAAGGGGAAAAGTTAAACTCCCAATTTAAGTAAAATATAAAAAATATCTCAAGAATCAAGTGGAAGATCTCAAATTCAGTACTCAAGTAACCAATAACCAATTAAGTAAAATATAAAAAGGAGGTGGAAGATCTCAATACTCAAGTAAAATATAAAAAATCACATGCACATAAGATAAAATATCTCAAGACTCAAGTGCTTCACCTGTATGAGGTGGTGGAAGTTCACAAAAATTCAGAAGATACTTCTTCAACTCCCAATTTTGATCAAGAAAGTGCACGGTTAAGCTTATATACCCTGTAGTCGTAACCGAAGTCCACATGTCTGATGTTAGACACATTCTACCTGTAAGGATAAGTCATACACATCAACAAATATTAGCATAATCAATTACTCATACATAATTAAAAGTATAAAACAAAACATATGTTGTGGAATGGATCATACCTGGAGCAAGTTTCAATATGTTTCGAATACCCTCTTTTCGTGTTGTATGTTTTTTGATGACATCAGCTTTCCTAGTATTCTTTGATATTGGTTTAGCATCCTCATTTAGATAAGCACATATGTCCCTAAATTCTTTCCACTCCACCAACGAAAATGGGACATTTCTTGCAATGAGTAATGTAGACACAAGATCCCTAAATTTCATCTGATCAACTTTGCGTACGCGGGAAGTCAGCAGGACATTTTTTGCAGATAACATCATTTGCCCTATGTCCTGAGACTGACGCTCATGGCACACATGCCTTCTCATAGATGAGGTTCCACCTTTTTGGCTGTTATATTTATATCCTATATTACAAGCCTTGCACACTCCCTTCTTTGTTCCATCTTTCTCTTTAACGAGGTTAAAAAATTCCCAAACGTCAGATCTAAGTCTTGATTTATTTTCAATTGAAAGAGATGCAGGTGCACAATCAACAGTTGCAGAGACATCCACAGAATCTACCATCTCAACATCATCATCCTCACTGTCACTACTCATAACATCATTATAATGACCTTGGTCTTCTTGTACACTTGACATCCTGGATGGAGCCACAAAGAATATGTCAAAGACTCAAAAATAAGTACATTACTTACTTGCAAGAAATAAAAGAAGCAGACTGCAATTGCAAGTCTGAACATTTGAACTTCACAACAAGAGTTGTGCCACCACAAGTTGCAGCTCAGGCTGAGAACTATGCGCAAAAGATTCACTTACCCCCCTTCTTTGTTGGTTTACACTTTAGCAAATTAGCAGCCCTCCACTGGTTGCAATAAGCTGGTAAGCAGAGAATAATTCTACTTTTCCTCACTTACAGGACCTATAATTCATAAGAAAAAGTGAATAGACAATATACTATACAAATACAACTGAAGAGCAGCATGTAACCAAATGACTTGAATCAATTTGTTCATTCTATGCCATTACAGAATATCAAAACAAATATCTTCTTCATTCGATGCCAATATCTCAATTTAGTCTTAACTCCATCATTAAAAAAAAACCTAAGAAATCATATAAAATCATAAACCCCTTAATCCTTATAGTTCTAAGTTACCAAATTAGTGATCATCAACAGATGTTAATAGTCTTATATACACAATTAGGAAGCATAAAGAACTAATTCATCTTGATAGATCATTGGTCTACTGAAACAGATTCAGAAAACTAAAAACTAGATACATAAATTACGGTAATAGTATAAAAACCAATTCATATTCTTCTTGTGAATCATACGCTAATAGTCTCATACACATCTACAAATACATAAGATCTACAAACTAAGTAAAACCCACTTCTGAAATCACTAGATAATAAATATTTGAACATCAAACGGCCGTCAAAACCATACATGAATGATACATCATACAAGATTAAAATGATGAAAAAATAAACAAAAGGAAAAACAGATCACAATCAACGAATTTACTTACTTTTGTTGCTGTTAATTATAATTATCGGACAAGATTCACAAGAAGAAGATGAAAAAATTTCAGTTCAACTGAACTGGTTTGGTGCGGCCGCTGCAGAAAAAGAAGAGAAAAGAAATAGAAGAAGAAATAGAAAAGAAAGAGAAAGAGAAGAAGAGTAGAAATGCTAGGGTTTTTTCGTTTTGTACCGAGGAGAGATATCATACACGTATAGAAATTGAGGGACACGAGGCGGTATATGGGAAAGTGCGGGTAACGGGTTGTACCCGCGGTTTTTGCGATCCGGTCCGGGTTCGCCCGTTTCTCTACAAGCCAGGATTTAACCAACCCTAACCCGGCTTGTTTAGCAACCAGCCGAGCCGGGTGCGGGTTTTTCACGGGTTGGGACGGTCTAACCCGCGGGTTTTGGCTTGTTTGCCACCTCTAGTTTAGATCCTGCTGGATACAATCATTTAACCATTCAGGAACTTGACTTTGCCAAACCTCACTACTAGAATTAGAAATTGCATATTTTGCCTCCTTATGGGCTGCATTATTAGCTTCTCTGAAAACAAAAGAACATAACCATGAGTTAAACGAACTGTTAAGAATAACAATGATGTCTTCTATCCAAGAATTTGTTTTCCAGTTAACTGAGCTCCTAGCTCCATTTATTGCCTCCACCACATTACTGCAATCGCCCTCTAAGTGCAAATTTCGTATGCCTTTTTGTTTTGCCCAAGTCACTGCAAGTAGAGCTGATGCAGCTTCTGCACCCTCCGGGCTTATTGTTGTTGAATAACAACATCTAGTTCCATGTTGCGTACCTGAAACATCTCTAGCAATCAGTCTCAATCCCGCATTTCCTGATTCTTTATCATATGCAGCATCAAAATTGATTTTTATGAAATCTACATGAGGTGGTTTCCAATAGGTGGGTTTCCTTCCAAGAGCATTATTATCACTCATAGTATTTGCAACACGGGAAAAATTCCAGTCATTATAATATCTGAGGATTAGATTAGTGATACTCCCTGCATTTGGCTTCACCTTATCAAAGACTAGATTACATATAGCTTTCCACATGTGCCATAGAATGACTCCTATTTTCCCCTTCAGCTGCATGTTTAACTGCATATGAATACTCATAGGTTTTGCAAACATATTCACAATCCATTCATCAAAGTTGACAGTGTTTATAGCAGTAGCAAGATTAGTGTCACACAGTTCCCATATTTTTTTTGAAATTTTACAATCAAGAAATAGATGCTGCATAGTTTCAACAGAAGCATTACAGAAAGGACACAAAGTTGATCTATTAGAGTCAAATCTAGTAAATTTATCACCTGTTGGAAGACAACCTGTTAAACATTTCCATAAGAAATGTAAAATTCTTGGTGGAATATTTTGCTTCCAAAAGAAATTCCAGTTGATATCAACTGAATTTATAACAATTCCATTCTGAGCTTGGTACTCATTGAGAATAACCCTATAAGCAGACTTAACAATGAACATGCCATTGTTTTCAGGGAGCCATCTAAGAGTATTGTTGGTGCAAAAATCGAGTGCTCCAACGATCTTTGAAACACGAGAAGGTTGATCGATCCACAACCGTAGGAATTGAATCTCCAAAAGTTGATCAAAATAGGGGGGGTACCTGCAAAAACACTCCGATGCTAAAATCAGCGGATGTTCTGAGCAAGTAGTTATTGTGAAGGGGAAAGTATGTTGTACCTTTGTGTTGGGATTTTGCCTCTATTTATAGGCAAAAATCAGATATAGCTTTAAGGTTTCATCAGTTATCCTAATAACTACCCACATCTGCATAAACCCCAAATACTGTCTAGATTCATGATAAACCCTAATGTTTATCATAATCTTATTTTTCATGGATAATCCTTACTACTTAGGATAATTATCCCTTATTTATCAGGATTTATCCTAAATAATATCTACAATTATTCCATGAACCCTAACTACCCATGGATCTTGGGCTTCACCAATAAGCCAGGTGGTTCCTTAATCAAACCGATCCGGACTTCCATATTAAGCCCCATGGGTCTCACAATAACACTCTGGTTTCTATAATAAACCAAGTCCAGGCTCCTACGATAAGCCATTCGGGTTTCCAAATAAACCCTTCGGTTTCCTTGATAAATCGAACAATTCCCACGATGAATCGGAATACCGCTTCTATTATAAGCACGTATAACCCATACATACGCCATTTGGGTGTTGTACAAACATCACCCCATTCTTAGCCATCGATTTGTTCGAATAGTTAAGAACAATTGAAGCCGTGTGTACAACTTAAAGCTCCTCAGATTAAACCCAAACCCAATATGTTTGTGGGCCTTTATCGTCTTCTGGAACCTTAAATCCTTCGTTCCCACATCTCAGCCCACTTTCTTTCATTCAAAAAAGAAACTCCTTCCGCAAGTCTGTCTTCTAACTCTTTTCTTGTTTGAACTCGACACTTCTCTAATAAGTTTCAACTTCCTAGATAAAAACATAGCCTTATCTTTGCAACGTTTTCTTGGTTTTTCTCTTTGATAGAAAAACACTCCAATTTATCTATTTAATAGAAAAATTATCAGGATTAATAACTCAACTTCGACTTTGAGAACATACCTCACTTCGAATGTAGGTTTCTCCCATAACTTTCTAGGAACATTGGTTGCTTATTTGTCCCCGTACCGGCGTAGAATTTTCTGACTCAGCGCCCTTGTGTCTGCGAATAATGAACGTACGACAACCTATGGTGTACAAGATATTCATATATTTTCTATCATAATAAGCCATTGGTTTCTAAGATAAACCGAACTAGGCTTCTATAACCAGCCATATGGGTTTCCACAATTAACCAAATTGGGCTTCCATAATAAGCCATGTATTGGTTTCATTAATAAACAATCGGGCTTCCTTAGTAAGGCCGTTTGGGCTTTCTCAATAAGCCATACTTGGTTTCTTTAATAAACCACCGGGCTTCCTCAATAAGTCCGGTTAGGCTTCCACAATAAGCCAGACTTGGTTTCTTTAATAAACCACCAGGCTTCCTCAATAAGTCCGGTTAGGCTTACTCAATAAGCCAGACTTGGTTTCTTTAATAAACCACCGTGCTTCCTCAATAAGTCCGGTTAGGCTTCCACAATAAGCCATACTTGGTTTCTTTAATAAACCACCAGGCTTCCTCAATAAGTCCGGTTTGGCTTCCTCAATAAGCGATATGAGTTTCCTTAATACTTTTTCTTTGCTCCTTTCGCTCCATTTTAGCTTCAACTTAATTATGTTGAAACATCTTGTTTTCGCCTTTATCTTTATTAGAAAGACATCGCAACAACTTCCTTAATAACCAAAATACTTCGCCTTTGTCTTTCTCTTTTATAGGAAAACATTGCACGTATTTCTTTAATAAATACATACAAAAAGTGTTCTCATCTGTGATTATAAATTCGATTTATAATGTAACAAACTAGTGAGAATTTACCTCCCAAGGCGTTCGTTCATCCAACCCTAGCCGCCCCCATATGTCCAATGATATTGAGGTGCTCCCAGACTTGCATCAACATTTTCAAGTACTCATATGTACTCCAAAAATTCCTTATACAAGATACTCACGTACTAGCTTGCCAAGATGGGAAATGATAACCCATTTTACATCAAAAGGTCCACACGATACTCCTGCATAGCTTTATGCCATGTTGATCCGATTATTCCTTCGTGAATGTCACAATAGCTCTATGCCTTGGTGCGGTCTTCTTATCGGTGGCACATGTCATAGTGTTCAATTAGCTTCCATACTAGTTGACACGTCATTGTTATTGACGCGTCAATATTATGTTGGAGGGAGGAACTATTAAAATATCGCCTCGAACTCCTCCACAATTTTATCTTGTGCGGCAGTGAATCTTGCCTTAAAAAAGTGGTGCTCCACTTGCTGTGTTCTTCATAAACTGTGATCATCATCTTTATTCTTCTTCTCAAGTAAATACTCTGTCGTAACTTTGGTACGAGGTGCTTTTATTAAAGCCAAATATCTCTTTTGCAGTATGTCACGCCTCCAATTCCAACGTCATTACGAAGAAACAAACTGCTAGATAAAGACTGGGGGTTACCTATATGGTACAGGTCGCCTGTTTGATTTGCGAAGCTTCCCGTCTTCCTTTCCTAGACGTGAGGGTGTTCACACGCAAGTGTCACTCTCCTTTGGTTGCATGCTTGGCGACACTTTATCCTCCCCCGATATTTATAGAGATATTCCCAAGTAGAAAAGACGCCCCCATGTGAAGCAGGAACTAGATCTATTATATCCGTTCCTCACTTGCTAGACGGTTCTGGGAATAAAATCAGGTAACTTTTCCGTTGCCATCTTATTTCTGGTTTCATCATGATTTTTCCTTTTAGATTTGCCCTTGAGGGACATTATAAAGACGCCCCCAACTGTAATAACAAGGCTAGTGTATGCTTCTCGAAGAGACTGTGTGCTTGCCAAGGTGCAAGTCTTTCATACTCGCATGCAAGATGATATTTTATGCTTGTGATAAGAGCAAGACTTATGTGCTCACGTGAAAGGTAAGGCTTCAAGTTCTTGAGAAGTGATGCTAGACTAAATTTTGAAGGGTCTAAGCAATCCTCATCTTGAACTCGATCATGTTGCTATCCCCACGAACCTCGAACTCGATCATGTCGTTATCGACGAACCTCGGACTCGATCATGTTGCTGCCCCAAGTGCATATAAAAGTTTCTCGAACACTGGATTTTTTACTTCCATGTTGTAGGAAATTTAAATAGGATTCCAACGATCCAAAAATCACTCAATTCGGACTTAAAACGAAGAAGTTATTGACGAAACAAGTTTGAAACGAAAAACACGTGATGTTGCATCCGTGGCAGCGCTGACTAGATCGAAAAGATGACGTGGCACCACTGACTAGGATGATATTACTGACGTGGAAACACCACATGATGCTGACGTGGCAACTTCATGCGAAATATTTGATGACATGGAAGCTGACTGTATGCTGACGTGTCCTCCAGTGATTGGACCTTGTAGTTGACGTGGTCGCCCACCGTCAGGTTGATCAGATTGGTTGGTTGGCTTGGCTGAATGGACAGAAACTTTTGGCAACAATTTCTTCATCGTTTTCGCCACGCTTCCTTCAACGCTTTCTTCAACAACTTGTCACGGTTTCTTCAAACTTCGCAATAGTTTCTTCAACCCTTCGTAACGGTTTCTTCAACCTTCGTAACGGTTTCTTCAACCTTCGTAACAGTTTCCCAAACCTTCGTAACGGTTTCATCAACCTTCGTAACAGTTTCTTCAACCTTTTGTAACGATTTTAGTTCTTCTGCTACGCTTAAGGAAGAACCCTAACTTTTATTTGTTTCCCTTTTCACAGCTGATTCCCCGTGAACACTACCAACCGGTGAACAGAACCAACCCGTGAACACTACCAAACCCGTGAACAGTTTTCCATGAGCGAACAGTACCTTCATTGAATAGTGTTTTCATGTGAACATCACTTTCCCCGCGAACAGTATCGTCCTTTGAACAATGACTTTGAAACCCTAGTTTCGAAAATACTCAGAGAACACGATCTTTTCTCGTGATCCCCTTAGTCGGCACCAAAAGATGTTGGTGCAAAAATCGAGTGCTCCAACGATCTTCGAAACACGAGAAGGTTGATCGATCCACAGCCGTAGGAATTGAATCTCCAAAAGTTGATCAAAATAGGGGGGGCACCTACAAAAACACTCCGATGCTAAAATCAGCGGATGTTCTGAGCAAGTAGTTATTGTGAAGGGGAAAGTATGTTGTACCTTTGTGTTGGGATTTTGCCTCTATTTATAGGCAAAAATCAGATATAGCTTTAGGGTTTCATCAGTTATCCTAATAACTACCCACATATGCATAAACCCCAAATACTGTCTAGATTCATGATAAACCCTAATGTTTATCATAATCTTATTTTTCATGGATAATCCTTACTACTTAGGATAATTATCCCTTATTTATCAGGATTTATCCTAAATAATATCTGCAATTAATTATTCCATGAACCCTAACTACCCATGGATCTTGGGCTTCACCAATAAGCCAGGTGGTTCCTTAATCAAACCGATCCGGGCTTCCATATTAAGCCCCATGGGTCTCATAATAACACTCTGGTTTCTATAATAAACCAAGTCCAGGCTCCTACGATAAGCCATTCGGGTTTCCAAATAAACCCTTCGGTTTCCTTTATAAATCGAACAATTCCCACGATGAATCGGAATACCGCTTCTATTATAAGCACGTGTAACCCATACGTACACCATTTGGGTGTGGTACAAACAAGTATCACTACCACTCCCAGGAATTCTAATTTTTAAGATCTCTCTAACAGTTGCATGGTCAAACAAATTGTTTAGAATGTTAACTTTCCAAGCTAAACTATCATCATCAATTAGTTGACTAACTGTACACATATTAGAAGAATGGAATGTAGAATCTACAAGACCATTAATGGTAGGAATCCATCTGTCCTTCCATATATTAATCTTTTCACCTGTAGCAATTTCCCAGCAGCTATACTTCCTAACAAAATCTAGACCCTCTAATATCCCTTTCCAAACCCATGAGCCTTTATCAGTACATTCACCATGTAAGACATTAGCATTAGTAAAGTACTTACCTTTTAAAATCAGAGACCATAGATCATCTGGAGAGGAAATCAATCTCCAAGCCAGTTTTGTTAACAAAGCTTTATTAACAATTTCAGTTTTTTTAATACCCATTCCACCTTGACATTTTGGCTTTGCCACATCATCCCATCTCCTGGATAGCCCCCTTTCCCATTTTTCTTTTTGTTCCACCAAAATTTCCTTTGAATAGAGTCCATCTGATCAGTAAGTTTCTTAGGCATAGGAAAAACAACAAGGTGATGATTAGCAGTATTTCCAAGAACAGTTTGAGTTAAAATAGTTCTTTCAGGTTGACTTAAAAACTTAGACTTCCAAGTGTGTAGGTTATCACCATATCTATCTAATAACCCACCAAAAGTTTGCATTTTATTTTTCTGAATAAGAAGATGAACTCCTAGGTATTTGTCATTTAATGCCATTCTCTTGATATGAAGAATATTAGATATTTCATTCTTAACAGAATTAGGGACTTTAGGGCTAAAGGCCATACCTGACTTATCAAAATTGACTGACTTCCCATAAAAGAGACTGAATTTATTAATGATCTTAGCTAGGATCCTTGCTTCACTAGCATTAGCTTTAGAGAAAATCAAACAATCATCAGCAAAGAAAAGGTGGGAAACAGAAGGACTGGAAATAGAGACTTTCATACCCTATATACTACCATTTTGCTCAGCTTGTAAAAGATCTCTAGAGAAGGATTCCATACAAAGGATAAAGAGATAAGGAGATAATGGATCTCATTGTCTCAATCCTCTTTGAGGTTTGAAAACCTCTCCAGGAGAACCATTCAAAATAATAGAAGTAGAAACAGTTGACAAACATTGTTCAATCATACAACACCAATCATCACAAAATCCAAGTTTTTTAAGGGTTCCAAGTAAGAAACTCCATTCAATCCTATCAAAAGCCTTATACATGTCTAGTTTAACTTCCATCCAACCTTTTTGAGTTCTAGTTTTCCTCATAGTATCAACAAGTTCATGTGCAATAACTATGTTATCTGTTATTAATCTCCCTGACAAGAAAGCTGTTTGATTAGGAGAAATGATTCTATTCAGAAGGGGTTTGAGCCTACTAGACAGAAGTTTAGATATGATCTTGTAGACAACATTACACAGACTTATAGGTCTAAAATCAGCAGCATTCTTAGGACAATTAATTTTAGGAATCAAGGCAGTAAAGTTATGATTTAACTGCTTCAACAAATTCTTAGAATGGAAAAAGCTTTGGACCATACTTACAGTAGATTCTCCTACAATATCCCACATTTCCTTGTAAAATCTTGGTGGAAACCCATCAGGGCCAGGAGTTTTCCAAGACTGCATACTAAACACAATAGCTTTGATTTCATCAGCAGAAGGAATTTTAGTCAACATGATATTATTCTCTTCAGTAATACATGGAATAATGTTGTCTAAGTACTCATCAGGCATAGGGGGATTAGTAGATCTGCTCATGCTTAGAAAGTGAGATTTAAGAGTGTCTGCAATTTCATTCCTATTGGATAACCAAATACCTAGATTATTTTGCAAGGTATCTATCTGAGTTCTCTTCTTCCTAAAATTGGCTTTGGTATGGAAATACCTAGTATTACTATCAACCAATTTAAATAAATCATCCTTACCTCTCTGTTTCCAATAATCCTCCTCTGCATCATACCAAAAAATTAGTCTTTTATTAAGATCAACAATAATATCAGAAGACATATTATGGCCATTGGCAAGGAGGTTAGAAATTTGAGACTCAATTTTAGCAATTTGAGTAGAAATATTACCAAAGTGTTCATAATTCCATTTCTTTAGACTTAGTACCAGTTTGAGTCGGTGATGGTTCCAAATGTAAAATAAATATTCGTGGGAGTGAGATAGAGGCAGTATATTTACCTCCCATTTTTAGGGGCGACCCGAAAGAATTAGGGGATTAATAAAACAAAATAGGGTTTCCCATAATCTAAAATGAATCCACCTTTTATCTCAAATTTTTCAAAATGGAAAATATGTCATCCATAATCTGTAGTTAAGTTTATAATCGGGAGAAATTTGTTATATAGAGGAAATTCCATTTTCACATGATTGAGAACAACCTAGAATCGGTAGATAATGGAGTACCATGTCTACCGATTGTAAACTACTGAGCCAAAATATATCTATAATCGGTACAAAGTGATATTCAATTGGCTTCTGATTACAATGTAGCCCCAAAATTGGATTGTGCCAAAATCCTTAAATTTTTGAATTATTTACACAAACGTAATCGGTAGTAAATATTCGAATTTTCGAGATGTTCACTATTTACCGATTGTGGTAGTAGCCCCAAATTCAAAATTTTCAAAAACCAATGGGATTTTGTATCTCTTTATTTTCACAATTGGTAGTTTCGTGATGTTTATTATCTGCCAATTGTACAATTGATAGTTTCGTGATGTTCATTATCTATCGATTATGGTAGTAGCCCCAAATTCAAAATTTTCAAAAACCAATGAAATTTTGGATTTCTCTATTTTCACAATCGGTAGTTTTGTGATGTTTATTATTCGCTGATTGTACAATCGGTAGTTTCGTGATGTTCATTATCTACCGATTATGGTAGTAGCCCCAAATTCAAAATTTTCAAAAACCAATGAAATTTTGGATTTCTCTATTTTCACAATCGGTAGTTTCATGATGTTCATTATCTACCGATTATGGTAGTCGCCTCACATTAATTTTTTTCAAAAACCAATGAAATTTTGAATATCTCTATTTTCATAATCGGCAGTTTCATGATGTTCATTATCTACCAATTATGGTAGTCGCCTCACATTCAAAATTTTCAAAAACCAATGGAATTTTGAATATTTCTATTTTTACAATTGGTAGTTTCGTGATGTTTATTATCTACCGATTATGATAGTAGCCCTAAATTTATTTTTTTCAAAACAAAGCAAAGAAGAGAACAACACAGTCATAATCGGTTGATAAAATCAATACTAAACTACCAATTGTAAAATGGCATATATGTATTTTCTAACCACTAGGACATCCCATAAACGCACCTATGGGATGGAAATAAAAAAGTCGCCCCTAATTCCTTCGGGGTCTCCCCTAAAAATGCCAGGGATTTTATTTTATTTTGATATTCAGTGATGGCGAATGGATCTTTGGTTTCTTTGGGGCTACAAAGGGTATAAGACAAAAATATCCTATGTTGTCGTATTTATTTGTTATGGTTATGGATGAAAGTTCTAGTGCTTTATCGAAGCAACAAGTTTCTTCTAGATCAGATGGTTTGCATCCCAAGTGTAACATTATCTAGCTCATAATATGTGTTTTGCAGATGACGTGTCAGTTTTGTTTAAAGGAAATGTGAAAGCTGCTCAGATTCTGGTTTAGGTGTTGGCGGAATTTAGTAAATTTTCTTGGCCTGTGACCAACGGTAAGAAGACTTCCATCGTTTCTTCTTATGTAATTGAGACTACTATCATGGTTATTGTAGACTGTTTGAATTTTTCTATAGGAGTTTTACATGTGAAGTAGGTTCCTCTCATTTCCACTAAACTTTCTTATATTGATTGTTTACCTTTCATTGATAAGTTACTAAAAAGGTGAAGCCTTGGAAGGAAAAGCATTTGGTTTTTGCAAGGAGATTGATGCTAATTAAACATAATTTTAGTGGGATGGTTTATTTTTGGTTCTCATATTTTGTTCTTCCTAAACAAAGTGATTAAGGAGCTAAGCATTATCTTTAAAATATTTTTTTTTTTGTCTGGGTATGTCTTAGGAAGGAAACATAACCATGTTAGTTGGACTCAAATTTGTGCTTCTTTGAAGGATGGTTGACTTGGAGTAAAGAATCTAGAAGTTACAAATATTGCTGCTAAATTGAGGCACATTTGGTATATCAATTCTGACAGAGATACCGTATATATGGACTATTTAGATTCATTCAAATCTTATAAAAGATTAAAAAACATGTCTCGTTCATTATTACCCCTCAAGATTGTTCTTAGAGTTAGAGAAGGATTATGGATCGTATGAGGTTCGCTCATCAGTTTACGGAATTTTGTGTTGGTAATGGAAGAGAACCAATTTTATTTATGGGTTTTGGCATCCCAATGAGAGAGTCTCTGGTTGGATTCATGGGGAACGTCTTAGCAGCATTTGTCCTGATAATCAGATGACTTTTGATGAGTTTATGGAGGACAGTCTGTGGAACTTTCCAAGTAGCAGTCATACCCAGTCTTGAACAAGCTCTACTATGTTTTAGGGTATGGATTTTTGATATTAGGGATGAGTTCTGAGCATATATATGGAAGGATAGTATGGATGAGTTTTTTTATGAATCATACTTATAAAGATCTTAACGGAAATTTTATGGAAGGGCAGTGGCATCATATTGTTTGGTTTAAGAACTGTATCTCAAGATATTCTTTTATATTTTGGCTAGCTTGTTTAAGGAGGTTGAATATTAGAGCTAAATTGTAAGGATGTGATCTGATTAAGAATGATAATTGCTTATTATGTGAGCATGGTCCTGAGGATGAAGATCATTTGTTTATAACTTGTTAGAAAAAACAATGTTTTGTTTTAATCAAAAAATGCATGGACCATGTTTTGATCCCAAGACCTATTGCTCCCTAGATGTTTTTTTTCATGTGAATGAATAAAACATTAGTCCCATATAGACTAAAACACTAAGAGTTTTAGACTTAAATAGCATTGGTTTAGCCTTAAGGGTATGGCCCTTTGGGTCTTTAGACCTTTGTGTATGGGGAAAGCCCTAGACTATGGCAAGGTTGCCTAAACCTTATTGCATTTCTTATTACCTTTCCCGTTCGCGCAGTGCTTCGCATAGAAGCACGCACGCTCGGCTCGGCGTGGGTGTATCCGACCCATTCTTTTTACTGAAATCTTCCACACGTTTCTCCCACACATGTAAAGAATTTTATTCTTTGCCTTCTCGGTTTTGGATATCCGACAGCCTCGAGAAGCATCTTCTTTCACGCGTGTTACACGGTTTTCTTGACACTTGTACACACTGTTTTCCTCGAGAAGAATCTCGAAATTTTTTGAATGCGTGTGCACTGTTCTTTTAACGCGATTTTTTACCTTACTTTTGCAACGTTCGAGATGCGTGAATCACGGACGATCCGTCGTGCTTTGGATTCTCTTCCAACGTTCGAACATTTTCTTGCTATAAATACGAGTTGTAAACTTCATTTGTAAACCATACCATTGAACTCTTATCTTCTGAATTTCTCCTTCTTCTCTAATTATTTTCGTAAACTTAAGTTCTTATTAATATTTGTCTTAAAACTTAAAACGTTCAGTTCTTTTCGAAACAAGTTGTAGTTTACAGAAACATAATTTTGTATAACTACTTCTTGATTTCTTAATTTTAGTTCACGAAATATAGTTTCTGAAACATAAAATTGTTTTTACATTACTCGAAATAATTTGTATTTTCAATTTGTGTTTTTTTTGTTTTTACTTTTGCTGCCAAGTTCTAAGGGTTCTCTCTGTGTATGCTACACATAGAGGAGAACTAACGATAGTTGTATCCTGGAGGTAATTTGTAAATTGCTATAGCATCTCGGAGGAGTAAGGCAATATTACCTTTAGCTCGCTGTATCTCATACGTGCCTCTACTAAGTTTATTGAGTTATTTGTTACTATTTTCAGTGTAATCTAAGTATTATTTCCCATTTGCATTCGATTATTGTAATTAATTCCAACAATCTAAAGGTAATAATTGCCTTATTGTAATATTGTAATACTGTAATATTCTTTGTTATAAGAACATGGGAAAGAATACTGTAGAAAAACCACCAAAGTTCAGTGGTAAGGACTTTAAGAGATGGCAGTCTAAAATGCTATTCTTCCTAAACGACCAAAGGTTAGATGGATATGCTTTAGAAAAACCCTCGAGAAAACTTCATCGCTGTGGTAATGAAGATAAATTGGACAGGTGGAATAGGAAGAATTATTTGTGCAAGAATCATATTCTTAACTGTCTTGATGACTCCTTGTATGACTTCTATAATGCAAAAGAAGATTTTAATGCTTTTGATTTATGGGAAGCTCTAGAAGAAAAATATCATCTTCAAGCTCTGGAAGTAAGAAGTTCTTGATGGATAAGTTCTTAGAATACAACATGACTGACGAAAAGCCTGTGGTAGAACAGTTCGTCGAACTTCAACTCCTCATCAGCGAGATTCTTGGTGAAGGCATGACTTTTGATGAAGCTCTACAAGTATCGGCTGTGATTGAAAAGCTTCCACCCTCATGGAGCGAATATAAGAGGAGGTCTGCGACACAAGACTCGTGAAATCACCATGGTGGAGCTTGGCAAAAAGATCCAGGTTGAGGAGCTTATGTGCAGCAAGGACAAGAGCATGATCTTTGAGCAAAAACATGTCCAACAAAGCTCATGTTTTGGACGATAAAGCCGCTTCAAAGAAAACCCCTGGAGAATCCAAGCAAAATGGGTAATAAACGTAATGTGACGTCGAAAACCCAGAGGTAACAATTTTAAGCCTAGAGGTGGTGTCACTAAGCACACCATCAAAGGCGACTGTTTTAATTGTGGTAAACCTGGACATATGGCTAAAGACTGTAAGGCCCCTAAAAGGATCAAATATGATCCAAAACAGAAAAATAAGGCAAACATAGTAGAGGACTCGGATATTTCACCTGGCATGGTGTCCGAAGTCGACCTTGTCTCTAGTATGACTAATGTGAGAGACTGGTGGCTTGATTCTGGAGCCACCAAGCATGTCTCAGAATTCAGAATGCTTTCTCCTCCTATGCCATAGTTGGAGATGATGAGAAATTGTTCATGGGAAACTCTTCCACCGCGAAAGTGGTGGGGAAAGGCAAGGTCGAATTGAAGCTAACTTCATTAAAAACTCTCGCATTGAATTACGTATTCTACGTCCCAGACATATGCAAAAATCTCATCTCAGAAACCATCCCCGCTAGGAAAAGGTTTTAAAATTGTTCTTGAGTCCAATCATCGTTGTGATTTCTAAGCATGGTGAATTCGTAGGAAAAGGTTATGTTACCGATAACATGATTAAGCTTAGTGTATCTGATTTGAAATTGAATGTTAATGCATCTTCTTCTGTTTATGTTTGTGACTCCTCACATGTTTGGCATGATAGACTTGGGCATGTTAATTTCAAATCGCTAGAAAGACTTGCTAATTTAGGTTGCATACCAAAAATAAACTTTGATAAAAAACAAAGATGTGAAATCTGTGTTGAATCTAAATATGCAAGAAAACCATTTAATAAAAGTGTTGAACGTAGAACAGTTCCTTTGGAATTAATACACTCGGATTTAGGAGACTTGAAATCAACACCAACAAGAGGTGGTAGAAAATGGTACATCACTTTTATAGATGATTACTCACGATATTGTCAGGTTCATCTTCTTAGAAGTAAAGATGAGGCCTTAGAGGCTTTCAAGTTTTATAAACTTGAAGTAGAAAACCAAAAAGGAGTTAAAATTAAAACTCTTAGGTCAGACCGTGGCGGTGAGTATGTGATACCCATAGGTGAGTTTTGTAAACATAATGGAATCATTCATGAAACAACTGCACCATATTCACCAGAATCGAATGGTGTAGTTGAAAGAAAAAATAGAACACTCATAGATATGGTAAATGCTATGTTGACAAGTTCAGGGTTATCTTCGAACTTGTGGGGGGAAGCTATCCTCTCTGCTTGCTATATTTTGAACCGAGTTCCATTTAAAAAATATGATAAAACTCCTTATGAATTATGGAATGGTAAACAACCTTCTTATGCATACTTTAAAGTGTGGGGGTGTTTGGCCAAGGTGGCCATTCCTCTTCCCAAGAAAACTAAAATAGGACCTAAAACAGTCGATTGTGTTTTCTTAGGGTATCCTGAGCATACAATTGCATATAGGTTCATGGTCATCAGTTCTTACCATAATAACATTGGTCAGAATACCATATTGGAATCTAGAGATGCTGTGTTTTATGAACACATATTTCCTTTAAGGTCTTGACCTCGGAAAAGGGTCCATGATGACCTCCCGGATGTTCCATCGACTAGTCAAACTCCAACTTTGGAGTATGAGACTGAACCAAGAAGAAGTAAGAGGGTTAGAACTGAAACAAGTTTTGGCCCAGATTTTTTGACTCTTACGGTAGAGTCTGAACCCCAAACCTACAAGGAAGCTATGACTTCTCCAGAAGCTCCTTTCTGGGAAGAAGCTTCATTAAATGAATGGGAGTCCATTCAGAGAAACGAAACTTGGGAGCTTGTAGACTTGCCTCCTGGAAGTAAATCCATAGGTTGCAAATGGGTGTTCAAAAGGAAACTTAGAACAGATGGAACTATAGATAAATATAAAGCTAGGTTGGTAGCTAAAGGCTATAGACAACAAGAAGGATTAGATTTCTTCGATACTTATTCACCAGTATCTAGAATCACCTCGATTAGGATGTTGATTGCTATAGCTTCAATTTATGATTTGCATATACATCAGATGGATGTTAAAACGCATTTTTATATGGTGATTTGAATGAAGGAATTTATATGGACCAACCTGAAGGCTTTATTGTAAAAGGTTGTGAAAACAAAGTTTGCAAGTTGAACAAATCTCTGTACGGTTTAAAACAAGCACCTAAACAGTGGCATGAAAAATTTGATCATGTTATGATAACTAATGGATTCAAGGTTAATGAATCTGATAAATGTGTTTACATTAAATCTGTTAATGATTCACATGTTATTGTATGCCTATATGTTGATGATATGCTCATATTAGGCAGTAACCTTGATATTATTAATACCATTAAAAGCATGCTTAGAGATAATTTTGACATGAAAGACTTAGGCCCTAACGATGTAATCTTAGGGATGAAAATCGAAAGATGTCCGATGGATATAGTCTTAGTCAATCTCATTATGCTGAAACCGTACTAAAGAGATTTAATTATGAAAATGCTAAACCTGCATCTACTCCTTTTGATCCCACTTGTAAATTGAAAAAGAACAAGGGTAAGGGTATTGATAAACTTGAGTATTCTCGCATTATTGGTAGTCTTATGTATTTGATGAACTGTACAAGACCTGATATTGCTTACTCTGTGAGTAGATTAAGCAGGTATACTTGCAACCAGGGCAGGATCACTGGAATGCTCTCTTCAGAGTTTTACGTTACCAGAGGGACCTCAAACTATTGCTTAAGTTTTGGGAAGTATCCTGCTGTCGGGAAGGGTATTGTGATGCCAACTGGATATCAGACTCAGAAGAGTGCAAGTCTACTAGTGGGTACATCGTCTTACTTGGAGGTGCGTGTGTCTCATGGAAGTCTACCAAACAGACATGTATAGCTAAATCCACTATGGAGTCTGAATTTATAGCCTTAGAAAAAGCTGAAGAGGAAGCTGAATGGATGCGATGTTTCCGGGAGGAATTCCACTGCCCAAGCTCTGTCTTCAATTGCCATCCATTGTGACAGTGAAGCTGCTCTTGGTTGCGCAAAGAACAATGTATACAACGGGAAGTCTATACATATACGAAGAAGACATAAGACGGTGAAACAACTACTCTCTCGGTATTATCTCGATAGACTTTGTAAAATCCAAAGATAATCTTGCAGATCCTTTGACAAAAGGCTTAACCAGAGAGAAAGTTAAATTTACATCGAGGGGATGGGACTTAAGCTCATTGAATAAATCACCATGAAGGATACTCAACCTTGTGATTGGATTTCCAAGATCAAGGTTCAATGAGACAACTAATTTATGGTGATATTGAGAAAGCACTATCTTTGTCCCTCCCTATGGTGTAATCGTGCGATAGTCTTGTCTGAGAAATTAAGGATGATCTTTTGCGATCTTAATGGGTACCATGGCTTTGATTAAAGCGGGGTGTGGCAGACACTCTTTATGGACCCACCTTTGTGGATGTTGGAAGTGTGGCCGCTTCTATGAGAATATGAGCTGATTCTCTAGAGACATTCATTAAGTCCGGATTTTAGCCCACGGCCAAAATGGGCACAACCGCAAGAGCTTGGAAGCTGTTTTCTTGGTTGAGGCATCAAGTGTGGTCTGTTATTTCGAATTGCATTCTTTGTTGGCGGTTCAAGACATTGCGTTCACCGTATCAACAAGCAGTTCAGGTAACCTCTCACTAAGTTAAGGTTCAATCCTTGGGACACCTTAGCCTATTTTGTTGCCTTATGTTTTATCGTGTTTTATCGACATGTTTTATTATTCATGTGGGGGATTGTTAGAAAAAACAATGTTTTGTTTTAATCAAAAAATGCATGGACCATGTTTTGATCCCAAGACCTATTGCTCCCTAGATGTTTTTTTTCATGTGAATGAATAAAACATTAGTCCCATATAGACTAAAACACTAAGAGTTTTAGACTTAAATAGCATTGGTTTAGCCTTAAGGGTATGGCCCTTTGGGTCTTTAGACCTTTGTGTATGGGGAAAGCCCTAGACTATGGCAAGGTTGCCTAAACCTTATTGCATTTCTTATTGCCTTTCCCGTTCGCGCGGTGCTTCGCACGAAGCACGCACGCTCGCTCGGCTCGGCGTGGGCGTGGGCGAGGGCGAGGGAGTGGGAGTGGGTGTGGGTGTGGGTGTGGGTGTATCCGACCCATTCTTTTTACTGAAATCTTCCACACGTTTCTCCCACACATGTAAAGAATTTTATTCTTTGCCTTCTCGGTTTTGGATATCCGACAGCCTCGAGAAGCATCTTCTTTCACGCGTGTTACACGGTTTTCTTGACACCTGTACACACTGTTTTCCTCGAGAAGAATCTCGAAATTTTTGAATGCGTGTGCACTGTTCTTTTAACGCGATTTTTTACCTTACTTTTGCAACGTTCGAGATGCGTGAATCACGGACAGTCTGTCGTGCTTTGGATTCTCTTCCAACGTTCGAACATTTTCTTGCTATAAATACGAGTTGTAAACTTCATTTGTAAACCATACCATTCAGAACTCTTATCTTCTGAATTTCTCCTTCTTCTCTAATTATTTTCAGAAACTTAAGTTCTTATTAATATTTGTCTTAAAACTCAGAAAACGTTCAGTTCTTTTCTGAAACAAGTTGTAGTTTACAAAAACATAATTTTGTATAACTACTTCTTGATTTACAGAATTTTAGTTCACAGAAATATAGTTTACATAAACATAAAATTGTTTTTACATTACTCAGAAATAATTTGTATTTTCAATTTGTGTTTTTGTTTTTACTTTTGCTGCCAAGTTCTAAGGGTTCTCTCTGTGTATGCTACACATAGAGGAGAAATAACAGTAGTTGTATCCTGGAGGTAATTTGTAAATTGCTATAGCATCTCAGAGGAGTAGCAGGCAATATTACCTTTAGCTCAGCGTATCTCATACGTGCCTCTACTAAGTTTATTGAGTTATTTGTTACTATTTTCAGTGTAATCTAAGTATTATTTCCCATTTGCATTCGATTATTGTAATTAATTCCAACATAACTTTCCCTTTTTCTAATTCTATTTGGAAACGCTAATTGATTAAAATGGGATGTGTTAGAGAAACCTTATGATACTTTGGATGCTGAATTGGAATGGTGCCAAGATGAATCTAAAGGGGATGATGTTGTAGCTTATGTCAGAAAATTATGTCTCATTAGCTTTGCATATCATATATGAAAAGAAAGGAATATGCGAGTCTTTTATTCCTAGAGTTTGAGCGCTGATGGGGTTATATATCTTATTGCTAATGATGTCAGGCTAAAGTGTGCAACTTCTAAACTTTAAGCCATAAACTAGAAGATTGTTGGATACATATGGTATTGATTGTATTTTCAAAACAAAGAAGATGGTCCTTGTACCTGGATTTTCCTTAATGAGGATGAATTATGATAAGCATTGGTGGATCAAGGAAAATGATTCTGGAGGTAATTGAGCTATTATCAAAGATTATCTTGGTTCTCCACTTATTGCTGCTTGTGAGGGGGATGTGTTGACCGTTGTTGTGGCCCATGAATCGCATGAAGTTGAACTAGGTTTTAATAGATATAAGAATATTCACATAATTACTGACTCTATGATTGTGTTTGTTCTTCTTACTGATGAAAATATTGTTTTGTCTGGAATGTGAAGCACACATGGAGAAGAATAGCTCACTTAAGGATTTTTTTTTTGAGGTTATTAGATACTCTCATGTGTATAGGGAAATAAATAAGGCAACTAATCATCTTGATAGTATTAATCTTGGTGAGGATTTTATTGAAGTGGACCCTGTCAGTTTAGATAGCAAGGTGAGGAAATTTGTGGAGGAGGACAAAGTTTATTATAGGGAGTAGTTTCTTTTCTTTTGGTTTTGTTATTTTCTTTTGTTAGTTTGTAGGATTTTGGGTTCCCCTTAAACCCAACTGATTGTGTCAAAACCAAATATATATATTGTACTCGACTCACTTGTTTGAGTCGGTAATGATTTTGAATATTAAATATTTGTGTGAGATAGTGGTGGTATATTTTCTTTTGATTAATAAGAAAAATAATAATTAATTATTCGGAAAAGTAGTACAAAAGGCTTATATCATCAAGGGAAAAGGTTACGGAAAGGAGAAAAGAAAACAAGATTTAATTAGGAATCAAAACCAAAAAATAAAGTAAGACTAAGGAGGGTTGAAATATACATTGCCATATCCAAAACATCCAAAAAAGTGACTTATTCAAACCCATTGACACTAGTGACTATTGAAATAAGTTGTACTTTTTTTTTGACACGAAAAGGTCAAATTCAATTGAAAAACAAAGATGTCACCAAAAGTAACACCAAAGTTATAAAAAAAAAAAGAAAAAGAAAAGGGAAAAGAAAAAAATAAGTTGTACTTGATCGTATGAATAACATGATCAGAAGTTTGCACTTTATTAGTGAAGACCCTATCATATTTTTCTTTCCATGTGCACCAAAGGATTGCAATAGCTATCTTCTTCTGTATAGTATCAAAATTCATTTGCAATCCAAAAGAGAAGTATGGATGGAATAATGAAGCAAAGAAGAAACTTGACCATGAAATGTTTCCATATTTTGATTACAAAGTCACAATGCAGAAATAAATTAAGGAGCAGTTTCATCATTATTTCAAAACAAACAAGAAGAGGGATTTGATTAGTGAATCCCTTGTTGGAAGTCGAAAATGAGTAATACACTAAATGAAGAAAGCGACTTATGGAGGATACTTTTTCTGCTAAGTAAAATGAAAGATATCTTGACCTGAATATTCATTGGGAGAAATTATATGAATCCTGTTATAGGGGATGTGAAATCCATTAGCGGAGCTGTTATAATAAGAAAAAATCGTTTATTAGATGGTAATTTCGAAATCCCCTTATCAAAATAATAATAATAATAATGACTAATCAACCCTTATATAGTTATGGTTGAAAATTTAGTTTTACTAGTCCAACCGTAAAAAAGTTACGGTGGTTTTTTTTATTTTCCGAAGCCAACCATAACTCACTGAAACCAACTGTAACTCATTACATCCAACCGTAACTAATGTTTTTGGTTTTTCGAAACCAACCGTAACTCATTAAATCCAACCGTAACTAATATTGTTGTTTTTTCGAAACCAACCGTAACTCACCGATTGACTTCTGAAAACCAAAAAGCCAACCATAACTCATATTTTGGGTTTTTTAAAACCAACCGTAACTCACTAAATCCAACTTTAATGAGTTATGGTTGGCCTCTGAAAACCAAAAGCCAACCGTAACTGGTTCTAAAATCGATTTTTCGAACTTGATTGAGAAATAATAACAAACTTCGATCTCATTTGCAATATTTTGATTTGGTTCGTTGATTAGAATTAGAGAGTTGAGTTTTTTTTTTTTCCTTTTTAGGTTTGATTGATGGAAGATATATTGATGATGATTGATTTTGAATTATTGTTGATGATAATTGATTTTGGGTTATTGTTGAATTGTTGTATATGATGATTGATTTTGGGTTGTTGTTGATGATTAGAATTGATGAAAAGTTAACTTATACATTTATTATACTTTTAGGACACCCCCTAACTAACTGACTAGACATTATGATCATGTTGAAGCCCCTCTAATGGATTCAACAACCCCTATAATAGGTTTCAATTATATTGTTGTATCAAGACCTAGCTGAGAGGGATTTCATTAAAGTTACGGACCATTGAAAAACATCTTCACAATCAGGATTTAGGTTGTAGATGTCAAACTTTCCTGTATACTTTCAAATTCACCATTAGCTTGGGATTGAAAATTTCTAGGCAATTTAAGGTTTTGAAATAAATCAGTAAGATTGCCTGAACAAACAACATGCACTGAACTAGATTTAAATCTCGTAGCAACATAAAAATGTGGATTTTTTTTACAAAACATCACCTAAAATCCATCTATCTTCCCATAATCTTGTTTCTCTCAATTATTGACCTTTAAGTTGAAATTTTGTAAGAAAAAGTCCTTTATCTGCATTACACTCTTCTATATGGAGAAACCACATGCACCTTTTGGTTGATTTAAAAGTGGATCAACCTTAACAACACTATATTTTTATTTGATTATACATCTCCACAAAGCTTAACCTCATTTGCAAAACTTCATAACCACTTAGCTAGAAGTGCATTATTCATAACTTTCAACTGATTCCTACCTAGACTTCCATTTCTTTTCCTTTTACAATTAAATCCCATTTCAGTAAATGAGTTTTTCTATTGTTTTTTTCTTTTTGTTTTTTGTAATCAATCCATAGTAAAGTTCTCATTAATCTCTTTAGTTTAAGTTCAGCAGGTTTTGGCGTTTCAGCCAAAGACATAAAATAAATTGGTAGCTAAAAAGATAATGTTAATCATAACAACTTTACATACTCTGTTAACAAGTGATTTTTTCTAACATGCCAGTTGAATTTATCTATGATTTAATTTTATCCCATTTGTGAATACCTTTATACTTGTCACCCAAATGAAGCACCAACTATGTGGTAGAAAGAGTTTTGTAGCATCACATAAGAGAAGTAAATTTATTCATGATTGCATCATATCCTACTACATTTATATAGCTTTTGGAAAAATTTACGCTAAGACCAATGAGTAACTAAAAACACAAGAGAATGCTGAAAAACCTTAACTCGACCAACACATGCATCCATCAAAAATTAAGGTGTTTGTATATGACTAACCTTAATATAAGAATTTGAAACATGAAAACCATTTATGAAACCATCAACTTGAGCTTACTTCATCATTACAATTAAAGCTTCTCCGATAATTAAGAACAAGAAAGGTAACAAAGGATCACCTTCTATGATGCCTTTGTTGCTCTTAAGATAACCTTCAGAAGAGCGATTGATGAGAACTGCAAATTTGAGATGTTCAACACATCATTGTATCCATCTTCTCCACATTAATCCATTGCTCAGTTTCTGCAAAGACTTGCTAAGAAAAATCCAATTGACATGGTCAAAGCCTTTCCAAAATAAAATTTCCAAAGTAAACCATTCTAAATTCTTGAGTTAATCAACTCACTGAAAATAAGAACCCCATTAAGTATTTGTCATTGCTTAATAAAAGTTAAATGTTGCGGGAAATAACATGAGTCAAAGAAAGATTAAACCTTTTTGCCAAAACTTTATTAATCAAGTTTATGGCTCTCAAGTCTTTGATTTCTTCAATTTTCAGTGAAAGACAAGTCTCCAGTCTAAAAATCCCTTCACTTGTAATTTCTTGGACAAATGAAGCACATCAGTTCTAATAATACTCCAAGTCTTTTGATACAACTTAATTAGATATCCATTAGGGTCTGGGGCCTTGTTTTTTCCAAGACAATTAATAACATTTAAAATATCTCTTCAACGATTTTTCTCACTAGTCACGCATATTGTAAGAAATAAAATTGAATAGTAAATCATTCATTCGAGGTCTGGAGTAAGATTGATCCTTATAATTATTTTTAAAGTACTCAATAATGCATGCTTTAATTTCACCTTAATCCATTCTCCTTTGCCCATTAACATTAATCTTAGCTATATGATTCCTTTTCCTCTTATCCGAAGCTATATTATGAAATAATTTTGTGATTTTATCCATACCTTTCATGTTCTGACCTTTAGCTTTAATCATCCATTTTTTCAGCTTCAAGAATGATGAAATTGCGATATTCTTGTCTTGCTTTTAGTCTGTTGTCCCATTTGAGCTTCAGCAAGTCCATTATTAGCATAAAGTTTCACAAAAGTCACCTCAAAAGAGTTAAAATAGTCTATCTACTTGAACATACTTTTCCTTGCAACAGATTTTTAAGCTTTTCCTTTAAATTCTGTGATTTCTTACAAAACCTGCACTACCTACAAAAAAGAAAGAATGCCACCACATTTGCATAAGAGATAAAACAATGGATGAGTTAGCTAATATACCTCAAAGCGAAAAGGTCTTGGTCCACCAACACCTTCATAAAGAAAAGCAAGAGGGAAATGATCCGAGCAAGGTCTAGACAAGCCCAATTGAGTTATAACACCTTCACGTAGAAAAGCAACACCTTCACGTAACTCAGAGTCTATATTAATTTTTTTTACTGTAGCAACCATTTAGGAAACATTTTTTTTTTTTTTTTTTTGGTCGAAAAAATTTGGAATTTTGATATTCATGAAACATGATTTTTGCTTTGTGATTCGGTGATTCGATCCGTTGGTGATTCGTTCCGTTGGTGACTCTATATGTTTGTGTTTCAACACGTTTGTGATTTTATCCGTTTGTGATTATATACGTTCAAGTTTCGTGAGTTGTTTAACGCACGGAAAGTGTTTGATAAAAAGCCTGAATCAGATGAGCAACAGCAGGAGGGTTGTGGTGAGCTGCGTTTCGGCTCCTTTGGTCATGACAAGGGAAGGACAACCATATTCTCCCTTCCAAGACTCTTCTTCTCCTTCGGCCGTTATTAATCACTTGGATGATTCAACCTTCCATTGTCCTTTAGGATCTTTGATGATTGCGGGATGGGGTTAGGGGTAGAGGCTTCACTCGAAGTTCTCTAATTAGCCATATTCACGATCGACATTTTGTTCTCGCCGAGAGCGAGGGTGTATGCAAGAGCACGTATTGGTAATGATGCAGACATCTATGATGCTTGGGAGGTGGGTTTAAGACACCTGAAGATGTGGTTGTGCGGTGAGTGTATGCACCTTCGTGCTCGGAGCCGTCTGTCGTGATCACGGTGATACTATTGCGGGTCCCCTAGATGGAAACAATGCAACATTTTTGATTCATGGCATTATCAAACCTTCCATAGGTTCCCCGGACGCGGGCATTGAAGCATTTGATGAGGAGGCGAATGTTCTGACCTTAGAAGTGCTAGATGCAATTTTTAAGAAAGCAGGCACAGACGATTGCTAGCATTCCTCCATCGTGTAGGCTAAACTTCTCCGAACACCGAAAGCGACGATAGACAAGATTCGGCTAAGCCTGCGAGGTAACATCTTGGATCAAATTGTTGTTATTGCCTAGTTGCACTCTAACTTTGTACTACCCCAAGAATACAAATGAAGCGAGATCTGCTAATAGAAGGCGATTACGGGCTAATAGCATAAATCGGGCCTTGAATGTGTGGAGGGAGACAAATGGCTGCCTTATCTTAGCTCGGAAGTTGTTGGGTCCATCGGGACAAGACAGTGAGACAACCTACTCATGGAACCAAGAGGAAAAAACCAATCTTCAAGCTTGTAAGAGAAAGTTGGCTTCGGGGCACTACGCAGCGGCGGTGCGTATTCTTTCTTCCGGTGGTGTCGCACCTAATACATCGTAAGCAGTGAACTAACCGAGGCGCATGCACCGGCGGGTGAACCACGACATACCTTGAGAACAAATTAACGGGGCTGCGGTTTATGTGGATGCTAAGGAAGTATTAGTCACTATTAGGAGTTTCCCTAGGGGGACTTCTTGTGGGAGGGACGGTCTCGAGCCAAAGACTTCTGCGGATGCTCTTAGTGGGGCTGCTACGGCGGTGGTGACGATCTTCTAGCATCTATGGCTGGGTAGTTAACTTATGGTTGGCGGGTAGATGTTCATCTGTTCTAGGTGAGTTTGTGGCCAGCGCTCCTTTAACTCCGTTGCTCAAGCCGGGGAGGTGGACTTAGGCCAATAGCGAGTGAGGCACGGTTTGGAGGAGGATGTGTTCAAAGTTGGCGGCGTCGGCGGTGGGAAAGGAAATGGCGGTCTACTTGGGTAATCATCAATTCGGAGTGGGTATCCCGGCGGAGGAGAAGCAATTCACTCGGCCAATAGGTTACTCGAGTCGAAAGGGAGCGGGGGAATATGACCATGTTGTTAGTTGATTTCACAAACGCCTTTAATTTAGTTGACAGGTGCACTCTCATCAAGGAGGTGCGGAGCAAATGACCATGTATCGCGAGGTGGGTAGAGTTTTGTTATGCTAAGCCCGCAAGGCTTTATTATAACGATTTCAATTTATCTTCGGCAAAGGGGGTTCAGCAAGGTGATCCTTTGGGACCCTTATTATTTGCTCTAGCTTTACATCCGATGGTCTGTATGATTACTTCGCAATGCAAGCTTGACCTACAAGCGTGGTACTTGGATGATGGCACTTTGGTAGGGGACACGCTGGAGGTGTCAAAGGCTTTAAGCATTATTCAGTCAGAAGGCGACAGCAGAGGTCTTCATCTTAATATCAAGAAGACCGATATTTTCCGGCTCTGTTGTTGACCCTAGGAGTTTAGCCGATAACGTTTTCCAACGGGCATCGGTAGACCTTCTAGAGGGGTGGCTATTTGGCGGCTCGGTTAGCCTAGATCTTAACTTTAGCGCGACATAATACAAGCTAGAGTTGACAAAACAATTTATCTAATGGAAAGTGTGAAGAAACGCAAGATCCTCAAAGTGAGCTTCTTCATTACGCGCTTGCCTTGGGTGTCAAGATTATATTTTGCTATGAGGACTGCCAGCCCCTTGGCACTTCTTCAAGCTAAATCCTTGTTTGATCAACGTTTGATGCTTTTTTTGAGACACATTGTCACGGGGGATGGCGCTGGATTCGGACCACTGCAACAACGTCTCTCCACCTTGCCAATGAAAGATGGGGGTCTCGGTGTATACACAATGGAAGATACTAGCCAGTATTGTTACATCGCTTCTTGTTTCAGAGACTAGGGGCTTACAACGGACCATGCTAAATGTTTCCCGAGGAGGTGACTAGCGAGTGCTTCAAGCAAGCCTTGACAAATTTCCTAGAGGTATGTGGATTGCCTTCTTCTACCTTCAACATTAATAATATTGCCCCACATCCAATGCGTTCGTTGGCAGTGTTATATTTTGATGTTGTGAAGAAGCGGATTCCGTCGCGATACTATATGTCCGATAGAGATTCAGTTTTATGGCAAAGCAACAGGATGCCACATGCGTTGGATTTCCTTAAGGCGATTCCCATTTCTGGTTTAAATCAAAGTATAGGACCGAGGCAATTTAGGTCGGTGTTAAGTTATAGATTGGGAATACCTCTTTTCGGGGAAGATAGTACATGCTCAAGTTGCAACAAAATATGGATATTTTCGGAGATCATCTTTGTGCATTGCGCTAATGATGTTGGAAACAAATTCCGCCATGACCTCGCAAGGATGTTTTCGCCGATATTTGTTACAAGGCTGGCGTACATGTGAGGAAAGAGGTAGATCTTGGATTATTATCGAGACAACAATACGCCCTTGAGACCGGTGATATACTTGTTCACGGTTGGGAGAATGGCCGGGATGTTTGTTTTGATGTTACGGTTGTTTCACCGTTCACTGGCAGGGGAGCGCGTACTTTTATACCGGTCAGGCAATTTCGATAGCTACAACGCGTAAAACGAATCAAATACCTGGATAAGTGTTCCACTAACGGGTGCGGGGTTTCTTTGTTTTAGCCTTTACGACTTTAGGGGAGTTGGGCGAAGATACTATCATTCTCTTGAAGAGGTTGAAGAATTGTATCACCAATCAGGATGTTAATCATAAGATAGGAGGTACTCTTTTTAATAGAATAGGTTTAGCAATTCAAAAGGGTGTTGGTGCCCAGCTTGTTGCCAGGCTACCCACCAACTTTTTGTAATCTGACCTTAAAAGGACAATAAATTTTTAGTTATAACAAGATACATATTTTTCTTTTCAAAAGAGATTAGAAATCTATCAATCTGAATTTTATTTGGTCAATCAACAAATGTTGATTTATTCATATGATGACATGATCGCTTACAAGAATAACAAAAATATCAAAATACAAGATAATCAAAACCCTAATACAAATGAAGATATCAATTACACGTAAATCGTGAAGAAAGAGCCATAAACCGCAACGATATCTGATTTCAGTGTGTGTAATAGGGAAGAATAATGGTATCATCCGAAGTCAATTCCGATCATTAAATATGATTTTATTCTTCTTCAATAAGAAACACTCCTAAAACAAATGAGTAAAAGTTATCCGATTTCTGTGTATGTAATAGGGAAGAATAATGGTATTATCTGGAATCAATTCCAACTATTAAATCTGATTTTATTCTTCTTTAATAAGAAATGCTCCTAAAAGAAATGAGTAATTTTCCCATAATCTGGTAGATCCAAACATACCCGAATGCCCTAAATCACTTCGATTGAATATGGATATAAAGTAATACCGTGTTGAATCATCGATGTTCTTGAATCCAGAATAGCAAGCCACGAACTAGCGATCAAGGTTTGGATAAATCGCCTCAAATGACAAAGAAAATTTGCTCCAAAACAATGAAGAAATATGCCGAAAGACATGAGAAACAATATAAAAATTAGTTTTATTAAAAAACCTACTACTAAAACTTAAAAACATAAGAAATCTTGCTCAGATATGGACAAATAAATAAATAAATAAATCTGAGCAAGATCTTAATGAAGGCTAAAGTTCTTTTTCTTAAAGAGAACGAGAATTGAGAGGAGAGAGAGTGTAAGTGATTTTCATAACTTTTTTGTTTGGCTGATAGCTCATATAGTGCTATTAGTTTTGAGCATCCAATTCACATCCGATTGTCAATTTTCTAATATAGTTGTAATCTTACTTCTAGGTACCTGCGGCTTATTATTGTTTTAGGTACAAGTGGCTCCCATAAGTGATAAGATAATGGCGGCCTTTTCACGTCGGTAAAACAAAAATGTCCGTTCTGATTACATCAACAGTACTCTAGTTAGTAAAATTATTTTAGTATGACTCAAAATAAATATTTAAAATCGGAATTTGGTTGGTAAGTATAATTTTAATTCTCCATAAATCTTATTTCAATCTCATTATCGTAAAAAGAACTTATAATCCGTAATTTTTTCTTTCTAATCCAATTTTTTTATTATTACCTATTGATTTTAATCAGATGCCCTTTATATTGAAACCTATTGTAGGGGCTCCAAGAAAAGAGTCTTGAGGGCTCTTAAGGATTCAAATATCCTACAATGAAGATAAGGGGACCTAATTCATAAGAAATATACAAAAATACCCTTAACCTATTAAATATTGATTTGTTTTCATTCCTCTCCTTTTAACTTTTCCATTATCCTCTTCCCCATCACCTCCATCGCTTCGATTAATCGTCAATTCTCAAAATATTTCGTTATCGATTAACACCACTTAATCCACCCACAATGACGTTAATAAGGTAAAAATAAAAAATCCCATCTTATTTCATTGGTTTTAATGTATGGATAGGCAGAATTGATCGAATTAGGTTTTTGAAAAAACAGTTTCAAAACTGCCTCCGTAGACAGTTCTGAAACTATTTTTGAGGGTTTTCAAAAGCAAAAATAAGTGATGGGTTTTCTTAGTTTTTTCTTTTTGTGATCGTCATCTTCATCGCGACGGAGTAGAAGACGAGAGAAACAAGAAGGATAGTTTTTTTTTTTTATGAACATCATCTTTATCATGATTTATGAATGAAAAGAGAAGGAGAGGATAATAGATTTAGTTTTTTTGTATATGATCATCATCTTCACCATGATTTATAAATGAAAAGAGAAGGAGAAGATAATAAATTTAATTTTATAATTCATGAAGGGTATTATAGTCATTATAAAAAATAATTGAACATAGGATTTTGTTGATTACTATTTCATAACCCGATTTTGTTATCTTGTGAGCCCTCAAAACCCAATATTTAGAGCCCATATAATAGGTTTCTTGATATTTCAAATTTAGGGTTGAGTTTTTACCCTCTTACTATTTGAAGTACGTAAGCCGGTACCTATTGCTACGCTATTTTTCTCCTCAACATTACAACAACCATTGAAGTTTTCAAAAAGGAGTGAATGAAGCGAGAGAATTGTAGGAATGTGATAGCAACGGGTTTAGGGAGCCCATGAGCTGAGTCTGAGACACACACATACTCTCCATTATGGAACCACCTCTCCAATAGAGACTTCAGTGTGCCACCACCTCCCTTCCTTGTCTTTAGCTTCTTCATTTATGTCATGCATTTAAAATCTCATGCAGAAGGTCAAAAAGCTAGTGAAAAAACCTCATCTATCCTTTAAACGCGCTGCGTTTTTACAGCATGTCATATTATGAGCTCTATAGTATGGAGTATAGAATAGCTGGGTCATTATCCCTCCCTATATTACTTCCAATTTTTTTTATCCCTCCCTGTATGTCTTTTACTCAGACAGTGAAAGAATCGAGAGAAAGAGAAGGTCAAGGTCAGCCTGGTCAGTTGACAGTTGCGCACACTTGACACTTCCTATGCCCATACCATAGGTAACCATACTAGTCCAAATCTCGAACTCTCCATTCCCAAATCTTTTTTCTTTTTGTTGAAGACTATTGAAGAGGATGTTGCTAGATTATTACCCAACCAGTATACGACAACATACCCTTTAAAAATCCTTATTTCCGGTGCCCCACTCAAAGGAAAGTGATAACCCATTCCCTACAATATAAAAGTTCATGTACCAGTGACTCCCTTACTATTTTTGAGAGTCAATTGAATCCTCTTTCTCTCCCCCCTCTCTCAATTATCACTGCCTGCAAATCAATCAATCAGATCGGGATCATATTCGTAGTCTTTAGCTAATCAAGGAAGGATTGTAGAAGAACCATCCCTCGTGCTGACACTAAACTCAAGAGATATACCACCACCACCCTATCAATAACTCTGACCATTTCTGCATCATATTCATACCGACTTTCCTCCAAGTACAAAGATCCAAGCCTTGGTTATATATTTGTACTTTGTAGAGAATAAACAACATAGAGAGAAATGAAGATCCAGTGTGATGTATGTAACAAAGATGAAGCTGCAGTTTTTTGTTCGGCTGATGAAGCTGCTCTTTGTAATGGTTGTGATCATCGTGTTCACCATGCCAACAAACTTGCTAGTAAACACCACCGTTTTTCTCTTCTTCATCCTTCCTCATCTTCCAGTGAAATTCCTCGTTGCGACATATGCCAGGTTCGTAAAATTTGTTGATCGGTATTAATTCCTCTTTTCTTCTTCCTATTGATTGATTAAATATCGATTGAGTTATACTTATGGTTTTATGTTGTTGCAGGAACGGCGAGCTTTTTTATTCTGCCGGGAAGATCGAGCAATCCTTTGCCGAGAATGTGATATTTCAATTCATACGGCCAATGAATTAACAAAAAAACATAATAGATTCCTTCTTACCGGCGTCAAGTTATCTTCTACCTCAGAAGTCTTTCCTTCCGGCTCAACCAGTACTACTATCACCTCTACATCGGCAACTAATATCGACCGTGATCTCGCTGCTTCCGCGGACTCCAATTATATCAAAAACATGATGACAGCACCCAAAAATAAAACTACGCCCAGCGTTCATACTAGTACTAATTCTTTTGCAACGGTACTACCATCAACGGTTTTACCATCAAAATATTGTGATCATTCTGGTCCAACAAGCGGAGGATCAACCAGCAGTATATCGGAGTACCTGATGGAGACATTACCTGGTTGGCAGGTCGAAGATTTTCTTGTCGATTCATTTCCAACAACAACCCATGTAAATGGTTTTTGTAAGGTTTGAATTTTCTCACTAATCCTCCATCCGTATAACGCTTTCGGGATCTTGATGATTTGTGCTAATATGTTTCTTCTTCTTTTGTTTGGTCTTATTGCAGAATGAAGAAGATCTTCACCCATATTTGGATGCAAATTACTTTGATAATCAAAGTAACAGCGAAGGCTATGTTGTTTCTGAAGATTTGTCACTTTGGGTACCTGAAACACCAGCAAATTCAACTTATCTGTTCGATGGCCGAAAGAATGGATTAAATTTGAAGGAATTCGTCAAGGAAACCCCAATTATGAGCTCAAAGCAGGTGAATCGTAGAAGGAGTGACCATGGTTTTACAGTTCCTTCAATTAGTCCTCCATCTAACAAGAGATCGAGACATAGCTGGTAACATCAGAAGAACAACAACAACAAGAAGAAGAAGAACAGATCATATTTATCAAGAAATGATCTGCGCTGACCAAATTTCTTGTACTTTTTTCTCTCTTTTTTCTTCGTATTTTAATTTTTCCTTTTGTGTTATTATCTGTTTTTAATCTTTGAGTTTGTTTTTGTTTACATCTTTTTTTTTTGAGGTTATCATGAAATCTAATCTCTTTTGAGTTGTAAACAATTTGTTTTTTTTGTTGTTGTTTGGGTTCTGTATATATTATGTAATCAAACATAAGTTTTGTTCCATCAAATGTTTCAGCAGTGCTTCAAAATTTGGAAATACGGCGCAATTCGAACAGAGTCCCTAATTTTGAATCTCAATTAAACCTGTCCTAAATGAAGAATATAATCAATTAAGAAGAAGATGATAAAGATGAAACGTCTATTCAGATTTGTGTTATGGTATGAGATTCGTGGGGTCAATTTTTGAGTAATTAAGCTGTGTATATATGCTCTTTGTATCCCTTCCCTTGTGCTGTATTCCAGCTCCATGTATTTTCTTCATGGTACTTACTAGTTGCAAATTCGCAATTAATCTTCATTGGTCCTTTTCAAGAATGAATACGGAACATGTGAACGCTTCCGGAATTTTTGGGTTGTTATCAATTTTGTTAGCCAAAGAGGTTAAAAGGGAATGGGCATAATATAAAGCGAACAAGCAAATTCGACAGTCAATTATTTTGGCGTCAACGTCTTTTTGGATCTGTGATTTGAAGTATGGTTTTTTGCTTTTGCTTAAATGGCTAGTTGCCTTGGTAAGCTAGGACACAGAGGGCACACGGTCGGTGCCTATCCCCAAGCCAGGTAAAAGCTAGGCAACAAGGATGGCCCTTGGCTACGAATTGAAGAGGGGGTAAAATTACGAATACTTCAATGCAGGGGATCCACTTTTCACCGCTCATATTCCAATGATAGAGGGCTAAGCCAATTATCATGGAATAAACTCCATGGATAAATTTCGGGATTTCTCTATATCAACGTAGAGTCATTATCCGAATAATTCACTTACCTTTCTATGTATAATAAAATCTTTGCTTGTTTGAAGTCTACATATATTATTTGAGGCCTCTTTTGAAGTAAAATGGAAAACCCCTTAGCTAAATATTTTACTTAATGACTAATTTGTCCTTGATTAATTAGTGTTAATTCGGTTAATTAAGAGATGTTTAATTTAGTTAACCTAAGAATCAACCAATCTTAATTCATGACAATTTTTTTTGAATCTTTTCTGGAAACCATCCATAATTGGTGGATGTTGATGCATTCATAAATTGGTTCTGAGCTGACGTTTTAATTCGCGAAGACTATATAGCCTGATTGTAAGAATCTGTGAGTACGATTTGCACACATATGCCGATTCCTAACACTGTACTAAAAAAAATAGTCCACATTTAAAATTGTGCACTTAGGTTTGGACTAATTTTTTTTTTTTGGACAATCAATTCATTCAAATCAAAACAGTGATTACATGTTCGCTTACAAGAATGACAAAAACATCAAAATAAGAGATAATCAAAACCCTAATACAAATAAGGACATCAATTACATGTAGATCGCGAAGAGAAAAAGCGATAAACCGCAAAGATATCCAAAGAAATTTTATGTATAAGGGAGAGATGATGGTATATCCGGAAATATATTCCGACCATTTAATATGAATGTATTCTTCTTCTTCGATAAGAGATGCTCCAAATATAATGGAGTACTTTGCCCATAAATTTGTCGATCCACACGAACACGGATGCAGATTCAAAGCGATGTCGTGATGAATCGTTGATGTTTTTGATGCAAGAATAGCAAGCCACGAACCAGCCATAGAAATTTGAAGAACTCGCCCCACAACGACGAAGAAAAATCGTCCCAAAACGACGAAGAAATATGCTAAAAGACACAAAAAACGATGTAAAAACATCTTATTCAATTATCTACTACCAAAAACTTTAAAAGAAAACAAAATCTTGCTCAGATCTGATCTAAAAGGACCAAATCTGAGCAAGAAGGCTCTTGGGTTTCTTTTCTTCTTTTTTTGAGAAAGGAAGAGGAAGAGAGAAAATGATGGTTACGAATCCATTTTTTTGTAGCCTAATTTGCTAATGTTTTTTCAAGAAGACTAGATCCGATAAATCCTCAAAATAGAAATGAACCTGGATGAGAACTAGGCTAGTTACATATTTTATGTTAATGGATAAGAAGAGTGCACCTAGATTGTTCTTGGTCCAGGTACATAACCTTAACCTAGTTATTCTGAAAGGTATGATGACTTTAGTTATCAACTAATGTTAATTTTGATTATCCTTAAATAATGATAATCTTAAAGGATAACTAGTCCACGTAGATGTTCTTAATGAATCCAAAAGACTATAAAACTGAATTCCCTGCAACCAATAAACATAGTTGGAATTTCAATCATTTTTTTCCTCAGGTAACTTGCATAAAGCTTAACCAACAGGGAATAGCCCACTTGTTGGGTTTTGTTAAATCTTATTTATATTCACCATGCATTTTGGCTTAAAAGTTAAAACTAATAAATGTTGATATAAAATTAACGTTAAATCTAGGAAAATGTTCTCAATAAGTAAATCATGAAAAATGAAGAAAATCTAAGCAAAGATAAGAAAAAATCTTTGCATTTGGGTAAAATAAAGGAAAAAAGAGACAAATATTTGGGTACACATCAAGTAATTGTTAAGACCCGAAGCTTATCGATTCCCAACGGTTCTACCCGTTGGGTAGCAATATTGCTAACGGACCCGAAACCAGATCCGATTCATCTGCTCATATTCGTTTCCCGGTAATCGGGCACTCGTTAATATTCGTAGTTTTGTATTGCATTAGAATTATTCGTTGAAGCATTAGAATTATTGGAGTGTTAAAATCAACAACAAGCTGTCAAATATAAAGTCTCATCACCGATTAAACGCAAATCCCGAAAAGTGTCCCAGTAATATTTTCGCGGCAACATTCCTTTATTTGGACATAGTGATGGACTGAGTCAGAGCCGTGCCTGAGGTATGGCGAGAGGTGCGACCGCCCCAGGCCCAACTTTGTTTAGTCCAGTTTCCCTTAACAATATGGCCCATTTTCGTAGACTTAGACACTCCTAATTGAAGCCCATCAGGCTTTTTACTTTTTCTCTTACCAGTTATCATGTAGAAATAATTTTCTGTTCTCAAAAAAATTCTACAACTGAAAGGATGACTTTACTAAAAACCTTGAAACCCTGACCTATAGCTCGGACTCGGATGCCTTAACCACTATGCTACAACTCTTAAAATGACAACTATCATACGTATATAGTATATATACGAACCAGTGAAACTCGTTATATCAGTTTTGTTGTTTGTTATATAAAAATTTACTATAAACTTCCATTTAATAAGGTTCAATACACTGATCCATTAATACTTGTTGAATTTATGCTGTATATATACCACATTTAAAATGTAAAATCTTTCTATTCATACACATTAAAGTTAGCCAAATTTCTGATTCAGGTACAACTCAAATCTTGAAATTTTTTACAGAAAAATCATACATATGACCATTATAATATGATCTTTGGCTACATTTTTTGAGTTTTCCTTTTCATATTTTTATTATTCAATATCAATAAATTCTTGTGTATTTTATTTTTGTTATTCGATAACAAGAAATTGTCGTGCATTGTTGTTACAATATTATCGGGCAAAAAAAATTTAACCTTATAAAAGGCCCTATGAATCAAGTTCACACTAGGCCCTTTTAGGCTCGGGATCGGCTCTGGACGGAGTACGACCGACCCTACTTAGCAATTCGACGATTTATTACCGAATAATTCGTGAATTGGACGTTTTGCGAATTATTCTCCAACTTAACTCGTTGTTGTTTCAGTGATTAACTTAAGGGTATATTAACTAATACTCTTAGTTTTGACACCTAACAATTATACCCTTATACTACAATAAATATACTCATATCATTTAAAAACCTTATTCATTTAAAAATAAGTTACTTTAATATCCTCACTCATATATTTTTTATTTATTTTAGAAATACAACAAATATCTTCTTTTACCACTTTATGGCCGCCACCACCAACATTCAACGAACACCACTTACTAACAGCCACCACCACTCGACCACCGGAAAAACACCACCGCTGCCACCACAACCACCGCCAGTTCATCACTAGTCCGCCACCGCCACTGGAACACCACCGCCGCAACCACCATTAGTTCATCACTAGTCCGCCACAGTGGCATCCACCACAACCGCCGCCTCCTCCAGTACACCGCCACCTCTAGTCCACCACCACCACCACCGCTGCCACCACCACCACTTCCGACATCGGTTGTGTCAACAAAACAAGTTGATCCCCAAAACAAAAATCAGAAAGAAAAAAAAATGATGTCAACAACCGAAGTTGATCCCCAAAACAAAAATCAGAAATAAGAAAAGAAAAGAATGGTGCCAACAAACGAAGTTAATCTCCAAAATTAATAATTTAGAAAATATTTAGATTATTTATGGTATCAACAACCAAAGTTGATCCCAAAATATGGTGTCAACAACCAAAGTTGAAACCATAAATTGATGTATTAACAACAATAAGAGTTGATCCATAAAAATAGGATTTTTTTTTTGAAGCATGAAATTTATTAGATTAGACTGAAATTACACGAGAGTATGTAATACCCATAAAGTCTGCTATTACAGTAGAATTGATAGATTGCAGAATTGTATGTTCCCAAACTGTTGTTGTGAGTCTCCCTATGGAGAAATCATCCGCTGCTCGATTTTCTAAACCGTCTGCCGCTCGATTTGCTTCTCTATAGATGTGTGTAACGGTATATTGCTGGATTTGGGTGAGCCTTTGTTTGATCTCTGCAATCAGATCAGATATATACCATGGGGTGTTTGTATCTGAGGTTAGAAATCTCATTAAATTTCCTGAATCCGTTTCAAATTGGACTTTTGGCCATGCTCATTCCGTCGCCGTTTTAGAGGCTATGTGCATGGCCCAAGTCTCCGCTTCAAGTGTTTTGGTGATGCCTAGCGGTTGTGCTATTACTAGGATTGCGTTGGTTTTCTCATTTCAACATATAATACCGGCTCCCGCTATCCCGGGGCTTCCACTTACTGCCCCATACGTGTTGATTTTGATCCAATCTGATTGAGGCTTGAGCCATCCCACAAAGATGGGTGAAATTGTTATTGTTCTTTGTGCAGGGTTTGCAAATTGAAGCATCCGAGGGAGCACCGTGGGAGGTGATTCTGGGCCCATGAATATTCCTGCTGGAGCGTGATGGCCATTTGCATTACACTTGTTGGGTTTTGTTGCTGCTGGTGATACATCACCCCATTTCTGGTTAACAATAATGACCAAAAAAGGAAGCAGAAAGTTATTGTGATCAGTGCAGGCACTTTGTTTGATGGAGTTCAGATATGGTTGTTTCGTGAGGTAGTGAATTGGGTATTCCTTGAGTGGAAACTTGATGGTTTCTGAGGTGGTGTAGTAAGAGGTTCCAAGAATCCATAGCTGTTTGACAGTGTATCAGAATGTGACTGGATGTTTCAGGATTAGAACTACATTGAGGGAATATGTTGGAATTGGTGAGTTGGAAGGGGATTTTGTTGAGTTTGCGCTTAAGCGCTAATGATGCAGTAGTATATTGTCCGCTTTTGGTAAAAGGCCATGTGATCCTATATGGTTGGTTGTTTTGTGGGATGTGGATGTTAATTATTCGTTGAATTATGGGGTGGGGTAGTAGGCTCAACCTTTCATGATCCCAATTCCTGGTTGATGAGTCGATGATGTCGGCAACTGATTGTATTGGATAACAAGAAGCTGGGTTAATGTTATTTTCAAATTGTGGGAACCAGTTAGCTTGTATGGGGGTGTGTAAACCATCCCCATTTGGTGAAAGAGATGTTGTTTGAAAAATGGTATGAGCGAGGCCATCTGTCTCCATTGTGGGCTAGGGGAAGACGGGAGAGGCGGGATGATCTCGAAAATGGGGGTCTGGTCAAGGTATTTTGAGTTGTACAATTTGGCTAAGACAAAAATAGGAGTTGATCTCATAAATGAGATCAACAACGGTAGTTGATCCATTCAAAATGGTATCGACAACAGGAGTTGATACACCAACAATGTTCCCATAACCACCACCACCCTCACTACTACAACAAAAATAGACACCAATACTAGCGCTACAATATCCACCATCACTGATGAAAGAAAAAAAAAAGAAAAACTTTAATTTTCAGATTTGAAGAGAGTTAAAAGAGAAAGGGTGAATATGGAAACAAAGAAAATGTTAATGACCCCTGATGGGCTTATAGATGGAAAGGGATATATTTATTATGTGATAAGGATAATTGTGAAGCCCATTAAAACAAGGGACATTTATATAGTTACGGCTTAACTAAAATTTTAAAAACCTTTCAGACCAAGGGATTCGATCCCATGATAACTTATAGCTCGTGTACACTGGCATCAACCAACTGGGCCGATAAAACAACTTATATTTTATGTATATTTTATTGGGCCGACCGACTGGAGTGCCGAAGGCCCGAAGGTAGGGAGTCCCTTTTATGACCACTTTTTTGTAAAATGAAACCCAACACAAATGTCAAATTTGATAAAAAATATTGGATTTGGTGAGGCTTATTTTGGTGAAGCCTTTTCATATAATTTCTTATGTATCCTATTTTTTCTTATGTATCTTATTTTTTAGGGGTATAATTGGAAAACAAACTTTAATATAACATATCTGAAAATCCGTGCCTTGGAATTTTACAAATTTTATCTCGTTAGAAAGGTTATAAAAAATATACCCAATGAGTACAAACAACAATATCAAATTTAGAGTTTTTACAAAATATTTGGAGGTATTTTTCATTTTATGCACAATTTTAGAAAATTAAATGTATATCTATTATGCAAACTACCACAAAGGATACATAATACTTTAGGTGACCATATTTTAGTTTATACATCAACTAATTTTCCGTTACAACTAATAAAACGATGTATTCCATCCGTTTCAAGAAAAGTGATATTTTCACTTTAGGCACAATTCTCGAAAATTGAATGCATAACCATTATGCAAACCGCCACATATAATGCATAACACATCATGCAACCATATTTTTTTTATGGGTCGACAAAGTATCACTTTTTCTGAAACAAAGCGAAAGTATCACTTTTCCTAAAATGGATTGAAAATATCACTTTTTCTAAAACAGAGCGAAAGTATCATTTTTTCTGAAAAAAAGCGAAAGTATCACCTTTTCTAAAATGGGATGAAAGTAGTCACAGACAAACCACATCTTCAGATTCTTCTTCGGTCGGCCCTCCCACCGTGGAAACGGTTGTACTAGTTTAAATAGACTATTATATTATTCCATCATTAAAAAATGTTTTTTTAACAATTAATAAATGCTGAATTCTTTATGCCGCATTTGTATACGTTTTTCTTTTTATGTTTTATTTTCCTTTTTTGATTTAAAATTATTCATTATACAATGAGCGGGTTGGTAATCTAGCTACAACCTGAGCACAAACACCCTTGTGGATTGTAACACCAACTTTATGAAAGATAAAACTACCTGCACCACTACTAGCATCATTATTGACTACATTTTTTTTTTAATCTCTTCAAGAAAACCATTCTATCCTCACCCAACTCACCTAAAGTAGTGAAAGCAAGCACACCAAGCCCATACCCATGATCAACATACTTTTCCAAATATTTGTTGCGCTTATGCGAAACATCCGCAGAGATAGCCTGACCGGGAACATAAGTACTTGTGCCGCCTCCTGTGAAAGGTGAAACTCCAGTGACATCCATAAAAACATCTTGTCCATTTCCCAGTTGTAGACTAGAATATCAGCTGGTAATAAAGAACACCATCATCGGATAAGAGACCCAAAGCCACTTCTTTGCGTGCTGGCACCCCTGTCTTGCAACATATATCTGCTAACGTACAAGATCATGTCGGAATTTTAAGCCAATATCACTAGCACAATGTAACGCATGATCACCATATATATCCATCATCCTGTTACAGCTTGGACACTGTGCATCTTTCGCAAACAATGGAATACCCAGACGATAACAAACTACAACATGAAACTGTTTTGGGCCAAGTCATTGATTAAGCCCGCTGATGATAGGTGTCTAAAACACCTTAATATTTATCTATTTTTTATGCTTTCTCTGCTAGTTTTCTTGTAAATTATGTATCTTATGTTTGCTTTTGAATATTTAGGTACTTTGGAGTCACTTGGAACTAAAGAAGAAGAAACAAGGCAAAAGTCTCATCTCATGTGCAAATGCTTTTGGAGGCGGATTATTTCTCACAATTTACTTTTATTTCTTCATCTATGTCTGAAAAGTATGTCGGCTTTAGTGATGCAACTTTTCTATCTGAAAAGCACGACAACTTTAGTGATGACTCTCATTGAAGAGAAGAAGTGAATCTGAGAAATAAGGGATGGGTGCTGTTGGTGGAATTCGAAAGAAAGCATCAATTTGGAGCACGAAAGGCGAAAGCGTTCAACCGCGAGTGCTATGTGGAGCTAAGTCAACATAAGGGCTGCCATTTAGCAGGCCTTTGTCCTATTTACGGGTGCCTAGAGTCATTCTGGCTACCCCTTATCTACTCTATCTGAGTGGCTATATTCATTACCCCTCTTACACATACCCTAGAATTCAGAGAGGAATTTATCTCTCATTATTACCATCCCTATCTGATGGCGGCACTATTCTGAGAGAAGATGGTGAAACGAGGGTTCGATTCAAGATGGGTTTTAGCTGTAGATTCATGAACCAGATTTAGTCTTGTTTGGAGTTCAATCTTTGAGAATTTGCATCTGGCAGATATCGAATGGAGGTAGCTACTGGTGATGTATAAATTCAGTGATGGTATTTGAGGGTCCGTGTACGATCTGAAATTGAGTTCAAATGAAAGTCTCGATCGAAAGTAACAATAAGATTAATGGTTTTGTCTGAAATTAATGTTGAGTTAACGGTGTTGAAGGACTGAAATGGAATGAACTAGCAGTGCTGTTGGCTTTGGTTCATGGCATTGGTGAGGCTAGATAGTCAAGCAACATAAATTGCAGACGAGAAGATCGATATTGAATGCGAAACTGGGTGATTGACAGCACAAAGTAAGGCCCGTGTGTCAGCTGGATTGGGTTATGGAGATGGCAACAAATGCTTGGTATCGTGGGTGTGCTGGGAGCTTGGGTTCTCATAAGATTTGAAATTGCTGGTGGTGATTGTTAATACAGGTCGGGGGAATTTTGTGTCGTCAAACGGTAGCAGTTCTTCATGGCTATCTTATTTTTTGTGAAGTGATTGGTGAGGATTAGCCGGACAGGGAAGATGAGTCAGTGATGTTGTCGAGATTTAGACAGATTAGAAACAGGCAGTGGTCGAACTTTGGTGAAAGTCTTATTTTGTACGGTTGAATTATGACTGGACTGAACTTTGGTGGGTGCTAGTACCTGTCAGTGAAGGAGTATTACTCCAACTCAGTTGGGTATATTGCAGCGGCTTATCGCAATGAGGAGTTGCTGCTGGTTAAGCCATGGCTCAATGACAGTGCACAAGGGCTCATGGCTGTGTACAAGGATTGTTGTCTATGGCAAAGGAATTGAGGCATAGCAACAGTGCAGCTGAAGTAGAGTTCAAATGGTGGTTGGCAGAGTCTGATGGAGCTGCTAACGTTCGTTGATGATGCTGGGAGTATGTGCAGATTGGAGAATGGTCGAGTTTAGGATGCTGGCAACATGGTCTGCAAAATAATGTGAACTGAAGCTGGTTGCGGCTCGAGTTCAAGGACAGAGTTAAGGAAGGGACGATGGAGCTGTGGTTGGAACTGTTAACAACCACATGAGAGAAAAGTGATGATAATTGGCTGTCGATGGGCTTTTGCCAAGATGCATGGGACATTGCTGCTTTGAAAGATCGATGGTGGTTAATAATGTCAACGGAAGGGATGCACCTGTGCGCAATGGAGAGAATGGTAATGGATGCTGTTGTCGTTGCTGTTAACAGACGAGCAGTTACAATGGTGTTCGAGCTATACAAGGACGAGTAGTGAACTGGAAGTATGTTGCTTATTGAGTTGGTGGTTTGTGGTTGAGCTTGGCTGTAACAGATGGTGAAGGCGGAGCAATGGCAGCTGCTGAGTTGCAGTTACTGGGACTGGTGGTGAAACTGAGTAGCAGTTGGAGTTATGGCAACTGCAGTGGCTCGAAGTTGCTGCGGGTGATGATATGAAGTGTAGCAACTGAAATGGAAAGAATGGCAGGTTGAATGACCAAGGGTGCAGTTGTGGAGACTCAGGTTGGTGCATGGACGTTGTGTATGTGAAGCTACAGGCAATGGGAATTGCAGGTAGTTTGAGAACTGCTGAATTGCAGGGAAGCTGTTACAGCTGAACTGCAGTACAGTGGGTTTGAGGTGAACTGACGACATTGCAGGTACTGATAGTACTGAAATTGCAGGTGAGTGCTAATATTGAATTTATGAAATTGCAGGAAGTAGTACTGTGTATTGTAGTGCTATTATTAACCACAAGGAGATTTGGATGGTGTTGCTGGCACTGAGGTGGAGCTGTAATGAGTGGAACTGGTGGTTTGCAGTGGGTGCTGGTGCCACTGGAGTTGTGTGTAATAGAGTGCAGCTGTGAAGATGCACAGCTTGAACTGGTGAAGTACAGCCAATATGGCTGGAAGTGAAGCAGCACAGAATTTGGCTGTCGCAAGATGGCTTTGGCCTGATTCAACTCAGCCCATTTAGCTGAGTTAGACTATGACTCAGTTGACTCAACTGAGTTGAGTGCTCTGACCGGCGACCAGTGACTTTTCCGGCGGAATACCGGCCAAGTTCCGGGCGATATACCCAGTTTTCCGGCTAACTATTTTTTGACATATTTTCTTACATGGGTTTCTCTTGTGTGGGCTTGGTGGACACATTAGATGTGGGCTTTTGAGACTTAACCTAGTTTTGGAAGGAAGAAAAGCTACAAAAAGGGAAACTTCTACAATTTTTAGATCACGTATTTTTCTATTCTACTTGGAGTTTTGCAGAGGGCTGGAACTAGGGTTTGCTTACCTGTTAATTTTCATCTTCTTTATTTCATTTATTATATTTGATGATGAACTCTATATTTATGAGTAACTAAAACTCTCTTTGATTAAGGGCGATTTCGAAGCCCGAAATATGAATCTATATTTGATATGAAATAACTTATTCTATTGCATTTATTTATGTTATTGATTGATTTTCTACTATGCTATTATTGTTTATGGATTATTTGTTAAAGGTTTAAGTTCGAAATTGAATCATTAATTCTTAATCTATTTGCTAGTTTAGATTTTCTTCGACTCGTAATTGTCTAGAGAAGATAAACACAAGTAGCAATATGTGGGTATTGATGATGGGACTTTGTTAAGTATCCATATGTAGAAATCAACACAAGTAGGTGATTCATGCTTTTGAGTTCATCACTAGGAGCAACCTTATCTCACAAAACTTAGAGCATTTGTCTAAGTCACACCTAATAGCGTACCTCAGGAAACTTAGCAGAAGTAGGGCAGAGTTAGTGAAACGCCGTATCCGGTGAGCTTAGGAGATAATAACGGAATAGTTGAGCGTACTAATTATTCTAGGGTTGTTAGTAACATGATAATGCAAGAACTTGGCTATATATCAATTTGGTTTGTATTAGTGGTCAAGAATGAACCTTTAATCAATTCCATCTCATATTTGAATACAATTTACTATTTTCAGATTTTCTACAACACAATCATCTTTGCTAAGAGTATTTGCTTAACAACTAGAAACTTCATACCTCCCTTGGGACGATCCTGCTTACATTATACTACTTGCTAGTGTAAAAAGTAGAGAAATATTATTTTTGCGAGATTCGACGCCTCGTCAGCTGATGGGTAAAGCTAAAAGATAATCTTGAGCATGCTTGAGTCTGTTACTCTGCCAGAGCAGTATGTCTCGCTCTGACGTTTTGAAATTGATAGGAATTTGCTTCTCATCGAAGTAAGTTACCGCCAAAGAATGCATAGACACAGGGGCAATGTCATCGATGGTATAGTTAAAAGGAAAACCACATACCTGGATATAAGAACGCAAAGCTTGCTGAAAAATAACACCTTTATCACCAGAGTAGAGACTGTTGAGGATCGTTTTTTGCACAAAACTAGTTTGGCATTGAGAAGTGAGATAGCAGTAGTTACGTGAAACACATTAAACGCATAATTACGAAATTTCCGGCTTTTTGCTGCATTGCGCATATTTGATCATATTTAATGCACACATTTTTTATGTGTCCGAAGTTTTGCCGCATCCCGAATTGCTAACTGGGCGACCAACTAATGATTACCGAAGTGTATGGCCTTATACTGTTAATACATGATGGATACAATAAATGTGAAGAAGTTAACTTCCAAGGGGAAAACTTTTTATATTTGACGTACCAAAGAAAAATAAAGATCTTGGGTAATAGTCACCCTTTTATATGGGAGGCTCTAGTTGGCCTCCCCCTTCAGATGCATGAGCTGTCATATCCATGATTCACCATGTTATGTATTGGTGTACGTAGTATCGATATCCATTGGTGATACGATATGTCTACTAACCGGTACCCCTGGTACTCGAAAACTAAAAATGATAAGGGTCTGGTTTCTTCTGTACGGAAAACTTATTTGCAGGGATACCAGGTTGCAGGTGCCGAGGGGAAATAACCCAGGGAAATGGATACACAGAAACGGTACAGGTTCTCATAAGAAACAATAATTTCCCTCCAATATTCATCCGTCAAGAACAACCTACCGTTGTGATTTTAAGTAGTGGACAAAAGGCAGCTAGATATCGACACTTCGACAGTACCTTGGTAACCGTACTAGTGCTGTACATTGTTATTTGTATAGGTTAAGGTAGAGTGTAAAAACGTGCCTGGTGATGTATTGAGCCACCATGAAGTCGCGTGCTTCATTGCCATGTCCGAAATTGTCTTTAGCAACGATTTAAGCGTCTTTGTCGCGTCTTGTGCTTTACTAGTCAAAAGCTAGGCACAACACATCCTAATGCGCACATCACGAATAAGCGTGCGTTAGTCTTTAGCCACCACGTGCTATAAAAATTTGAAATCACTTAATGTATACATTAAATTAGGACATTATCACAAGAATTTAATTAGACAACATACCATTTGATATTATTTCAAGTAAAATTAACAAGTTTATTCAATAAAAATAAATAGTCCATCAAATATAAAATTGGATTATCGTCATGTAAATTAATGTTCTAGTTAAATATAGATGACGATATTATAACAACGATATTGAAATATATTTTCCAAATATTAAGATATTATATGTGTTGTTATAAATAAGTCGATATAAAATGTTAAAAACTTAGCTAGAATAGTGACTCTTTTGTGAAATATACTGAAAAATGTGATGTATTATGCCTTGTTATATGGTGTACTTGTACATATTATGACGTGCTTTTCTTAACGTCTTTGTCTTTAAAATTTGTGCACGTGCTTATCCGTGCAGCGTCTTTGTCTTTGTCTTCTTGTACCAATTATTCAAACCAAGACGTCCCATTTAACTAACGTCGTCGTCGTCTTTGTGACTAAATCACGTGTTGGGTTGAAATTTGTGCTCAAATTTTTAGCGTCTTTGAAATTTGTGCTCGTCTTAAGACATCCCACTTTACACCTCTAGGTTAAGGTTACCCTGCAGACACTGACTAACAATAACTAGAAAGCATTGCAAGACAAACAAACTCTGCCACCACTGAGTCTCTCTACACTAGTTCTCAAAGTGCATGGTTAACGGTTCACATGGTTTAACATGCATGAATTTCGCCCTAGAGACACGTAGGAGAGTTCAATCATACGTGTCTATTGCGCGTTCACGGCTAAAAATGACTAGGATTATCAGGTTCTCAAAGGCCAAGTTAAAGACAATCTTGAAAAGCGCAGTCCCATGCCAGAATAGAAAGTTCAAACAGTTTAGTGACTAGCTGGCATGATTGCTAAAGGGAATACCGGAATTAGCAAGGACGTTTGTGTGATCGGAGAGTCGGGATTATATACGATGGTACCCCTAAAAAAATTGGCATCGGCCTTAGCAATCATGACTAGCTGGGCCCAGTTTTCCTCCTAAAATAAGAAACTTATGGCCAGCAAACAAGTACTCTTAGTGAGACTAGTGTGTAACCCGCGTTACGCACCGGGTCGTCGATTGGTGTGGCGGATGCCCTTGGAGCATTTAATATTTTTTTTTGATTATTATATTATTTTTTAATTAATAATTTTTTTTGATACCCTTGGATATTCAATATATTGTGGAGATATGTAATTTATGTATGTAATATTATATAATAATAAAATAAATATTCTCACTATAATTATATTTGTGCACTAAGAAATAGTAAATCTTCTCATTCATACTAAAACTATGAAAGAATAAAGCAAATAAAAAATGCAAATTTTCTTTGTAAGCTTTGAATTTTAAATTACGGTCTTACGAAAATCATTGTAAATATGATTTGTAAAATTCACTGAAATTATATCTTGTTATGCAAGCTGAATATGATTTTTATAAAATTTTTGAGTTTTCTACATCATTTTCCACTAACTAATACTATGCAAAAGTGCATTTGTGCAAGAAAATAACGAATAAATATTTATTGTTAGATGCGCAACTAAAACAATTAAAACATCATATAATCATTAGTTTGTTCCGTATGTTTAAAAAAAATGAATCCAACATCAAAGATGTTTAACAAAATAGCGACCAACCAAAACCCGAATAACCTGAACATGATTTCAAATGATAAAATTAGCAGATGATTGATTAAGCTTTTCATTATTATTTCTCGGGACTTAGCATTTTGTTCAACCTCTTTTCTAGGGGCATGTGGAGCCATTTGTTCAGTATCTCTAAGTGCACTTCTTTTACAATCCTTTTTGGATAGCCCCACCTTTAAGTTTCTCAGAAGCATTCCATAGACCTACAATAATTCGAAATTATCTGATAATTTGTTATGTTGTGTTCTAAAATCAATAACTTAATTATGAATGTCTCGTTCACAAATTAAACACTTTCCAGGTCGTTCATATATGGAGTAAATTGTGTAGTCAATGGACGTTCATATATGGAGTAAATTGTGTAGTCAATGGACGTAACTTAATTATGAATAGCTCTATCCAGGTCGTTCATATATGGAGTAAATTGTGTAGTCAATGAGCGTAAAGTTCATTGCTAAAAATTAGAAAGCTGTTAAATGGGTGATGATTTTGTTAAATATATGTTTACTCACAAATTATTCCTTGATTTCTTGCATTATGAAAGGTGAGTTACAGGTACCATTACATAATAAGTAAATACTTAGACTTAATTTCACTGAGTTAATTTATGGGCACCATGAATTGTAAAATGAAATCGTGCATGTTATACCCAATCACATATCATATACATGTATCATTATATTGGACAACATGTGTCACTTGAAAAATATCTAAGAGTACTAAGAGGATGTTCTCTAATATGTGCAGATCATCATAGAAACAAATTCTCCTTTATCGATGATTTATAGGGTATGGTTTTGTGAGACATTTTAACCAAGAACAATCAATAAATATTAGCTTGAACTTTTTTTTTTTTTACAAACTTCGCAACTCATTATATGTCGGTTGAAAAATCATTGAATGTGGGATTTTTCTAATTCTCCAACGTGCTACGTTGTTTTTGGATAACAAAATCATGTTTTTTTTTTCTTCGCTTTTTGGATAGGCTAAATCCGAACCTAGGCCCCTACCCAACTCCATCCGGTAGGACTGGCCCTACTTCCAGACCCAACCCCACCAAACTCCTCTATATAAATAATTTAAATACCAACCTTTGCTGTGGAGGATTGAACCCTCCTTACTGGAGTTGATGGAATACCACTGAGTTATTCCCTTGGACCCGAATCACGTATGTTTAAATAATGTATCGATTGCAACTCCTTCATAGGCTCCTCCACACACAAAAAATAGAGACATCCCTCGTATTTTTGCATTTCCAAGGTTTGTTTTAGAATGTGGTTATTATGCAGGTATATTTCATGGCTTGAGCAATGGGTTTGGTGCTAATGTTTTATCAGAACATAGACCTCGCGTTCCAACTTGGAATTGCAAGGGGTAGGTTTTTGAAACCTGCATTTCAGCTTCCAATGTATTTAACACTAAATAAGATATTAATTGAACTTTCTAAAACAATACAGTCCGGAGGCCATATTATTAATGTTGTACATTTTGTTGTTTTCTCCAATAATTCACGTGGTATTACTTAAAATCCTTAAAAAAATACTATAAACATAGAGAATTGAAAAGAAAAGAGCCGTATGTTTAAACATAAACTGAAAATGAAGTCAGTTTCATACTTTAAAAATCCATTTACCGCCGCACCAAATAAAAGATCATCAAAATAGCGAAATCGTTCCGCTATACTTTATATATAAGATCCACAAATGAAACTTATTATATAGAAATATCTTTATCAAATCAATGTTTATGTTAAAGATACCCAGGTATTATAATTCATTCCTTATTACGCCATTTTTAAATTTTACATAATCTATTCTCATTTTTTTTCTTTGTCGAACTGCAGATTCCACTAAGCGAGAAGCATCCAATTCTTGGAAGGAAAGTTGTTGTGCATGCTTATATCGATGAATTTAGTAGAGGTATGTACTATAAATATCTTACAAAACTCTTTAATATATAATCAATTTAAAGCCGAACCCATGAAACTGATGACCGAAATAGAAAACAACAATAATGAGATTTTTTTTTTGTTGTGTTTTTTTGATGCTTACAATCATGAAACTAATGTTTGTATGCTTTTAAGTTTGAGCAATTCAGAGGCACGTTCTTTTAACCAGAATGAAATTTGATTTCAAGTTGTTACCGATTTATTTGTATCTTTTCATATCGTGAATGAATCATTAAGGAGAAAGAGAGCAACTGAGGAATCTACGTGTTTAGTATGAATTTGAAAACTTTCAGAAATTTTAATGATGACAATTTCTCGGAATAATTTCCTTTCTTTTCCTCTTTTTTTATTTTTTTTACTTTTTTTTTACATGTCCGTACATGCATGTGCTTTTAGAAAACCACTTGATTTCCAGAGTTATAACTAATCATGTAACTGATGTTACAGGTGGGCACGAAGCAAGATTACTGGTATTATGGAAATGATGGAGCAAGAGTTGGAGGTGGTAATTCCTTTTCCAACATTTTTTTCTTCCTTTCTTGGATTTTCTTATCCATCTCTTTTCCGTTAATCGTCCAAATTTCTAATATCACAGTATAGTCTCATGGACAACTTTAGTTATGGCTAGATGAGCAAAAAAAAATGTTAGATAGAAAACCAGAAACGCCAAATATGAAGTCAATCTTTTCACAGTATCTAAGATTTTTTCATTGTCGGTCGGGCACGATAATTTTATGTTGACCGTTTTATAAGAAAATCATTTCCAAAACAATCGTCTTTACTTTGTTGTTAACTTCTACTTTTCTAAAAAAGTAAAACAATAAAGGGATTTGGAGGGGGAGATTTTTAAGTTATATACGTGTCAAAATATAAAAATACGTCGTATACATTTTGTGCGTTACGGTGACCACATCTTAGGCGAAGGATTCTTAAGCTTGTTAATTTAAATCCCTAACTACCAACCTAGCTTTGTAGTTGTCTGAAGCCATCATCTGGACTCCCTTTGAGTACCATTTTACACCTCTTTTGCTAAAATTCGTTTTAATGATAAAAATGACTATCCGGAAAAGATGTAATGGTTCTTATTATGAAAAGACATAACCCGTTCTCGTGTCGGGGTGTTAGCCCGCTTCAGTTTTCGGTTCTGTAGGAACATTTTCCAAAATATTTTAAATATTCCACCTTTGCATGCCTATATGAAAGTCGAGAAATTTTGATATCATTTGGTAACAAATCTCTGGTGAAATATTAAATTTGTGCATCTGAAAATAAGATAATTAGTAATTGTATAATGTCCAATTGGAGGAATTAAAGCTTTCTCAATATTTGTTCATTTCATTTATGCAGGAAAACGAATCTAATATCAAATTTTTTAATGAATAAGCACTAAAGACTAAATATGATTTCAAATGTTCAGAAATTAATTATTTTTGATGTAGCAAAATGATTGACTTGGACTTTCATTGATAAATATATCTGGTCCTTGGCACTTTGTTCAGTGCCAATTATGGAGGTATATAGGACTCTGGATCACCTGTCCCCAATTACCTATCCCTCCCTTTCCCGCCAACCATAAAAAAACACGTGTCAATCAATTTAAAACCTAGCTAACACCATCAGTCCATTACTTTACAGAAATAGTGGTGTTATGTACCTTCTTATGTTTATCGTCTTCCTTAGTTTCGCTAGCACACATTCATTCAATCTCTCAATTCCTGATGATTTTTTTAAAAGTATAATCCTGAATTTTGTATTGAGTTGAGTCGGTAATCGATAGGAAAACACAAACCCTTTTCCAAATGATGTTTATCTCTAATTTTGTTTATCGCTAGTACACATTCTTTACTGATTTTTTAACCTGAGGAATAGCTACAACTTTCTGATAATCAAAGAAAGAAAAAAAAAAATATGAATCTCAGATTAATCTAACTATTAAAAAAAACCCAAAAGTGGGGAAGACGATGAATAAAAATATACTTAAGCATAGCTGCTCTCAAAAATGCGGAGTTGAATAGGTAGGTTTAAGCTTGACGTGTTGTATTATCATTGGTGGGATATGGAGGGATACAGAAGAAGGAAAGGCGATCAGGCAGTATATAGATCTTTTTGTTGATTCCTATGTAGTGAGAGGCGTCTTGTTGAAAAAAGCTGGATATGCTTTAGTGAATCCTACATGGTATATGTGCATAGTTTATAAAGACTTCAATATCGATGAAGTTTTTGTTGTAAATGCAATAACTAAATTTTAATATATATTGATATTTTCAAAAAGCGAAGTCAAAAGCTGAAAAAGAAGTTTCAAGAACCAAGTTAACCAATCACAGTTTGATATGTGGAGATTAAAATCTAAAGCTGTAGTCAAGAAAGACTAAACCTAAATCAAATCTTACTATACTTGAAGTTGAGATTACATTTACCAATGTGGTGTACATATTACGCAAACAAAAGAAGTCATATAAATTATTGAGTCTTTGCAAGAAGATCAATTGTAACCCTCCGCATTCCTAAATATCCATATATCGCAAAACCAAAAGGAACCACGAGATTAATCAAATAACACATTAAAAAAAAAGAGTTAGATGAGTAAGAGCTATCTTACAACGCAATCATCTCATTTGTGATTGTTACCCATAATTAAGCATAATATTTGTGGAAGAAGTAAAATCAATATATAGCCACCTGGACTACAAATATTTTGAACCACAACTTATACCCACAAACCGCAAAAGATTATTTAAGCTAAACAAAAGCCATTGATCAGAAAGCAACAAACCTGCGATAGCAAAGGCGTTCCAGATCAAATGATACAAAACCTTTAGGATCACCGGTGCAAGCCCTATATGAAAAAATCCAAAATCCACGTTAAATGTTATTATGTATTAAAATTGAATCTCAAAACACAAAGCAGAAAGCGAGAAGAAAAAAACATAACCAAGATCAAACCACATTATAGTAGAAAAAAAGGCGGTAATAAGTGCCTAACAACAACATGATGGCCGAAACCTAATATTTGTTTGGTTGGATTGAGAACCATTACCTACAAAATCAAAAATACGAGGTTACAACTGCGGTGTTGTTCATCGGGACTTCGGAAAAACAAAACAAATGGAGTTGAAAGTGTGATGATTGATGTAAATGATCTAACTTAAAAAAGAAGTTGAAGAAAAGGAGCGGACTTTACCCGATTGGCAATTACGTAATAAAAAAATCCATGCATCATGTGCCTGTAATCATCAAGTAAACTCCAGAGAAATAGTTTTTTTAAAATTTACGTATTTTTTGGTAGTTAACTTTGGCATAAGATAAATTTGTTCCCAGTTAAATTTAGGGAATGGTAAATACGTGATCTAGGTTAAGACTTGTTTCTTGAAATATAAGTATACACATTTATGTAATATATACATTCTTAGTCTAATGATTTATAGCCGGTTTTTAGATTTGCTTCCCAAAATATAACAAAAAATCTACATTTAAATTTAAAATAATATTATAAAATATTTTGTTTTTATTTCTAACCAAATATTGAAAAAAATATAATGTTGAATGCGTTCTTAGGAAATAATTTTTTTATATGGAAATTATAGGATCTTTGAAAGTTATTCTTTTTTCGTTTTATTTTCTAAAAAATTTCGTAGATATTTTAGCATATTATATATGACATTTTATTTTCAGCTAATCGAAGGCATGAATTTTATTGAAATCAAGTAAACGTGGTGTAAGAAAATCACAATCCTCTTAGAACAATATGGAGCATTAGATCATATCATCCATATTGAAAATTAACGACCACAAAATTTAGGGGGTATAAGTTGCTTTTGACGGTATTCGGGAGGCGAGGTTTTTGTTTTAGGCCAATGAGAGGGTAGGTTACCACGACTCTCGGCGTGGTGTGAGAGATGGCGAGTTTTTAGGTTGTGAGACTTTGCAGGTGTGTTCTTGTAATAAAAAAATCCATGCATCATGTGCCCTCACAAAGTCACAATCATCAAGTAAACTCGAAATAGTTTTTCTAAAATTTACGTATTTTTTGGTAGTTAACTTTGGCATAAGATAGATTTATTCTCAGTTAAATTTAAGGGAATGGTAAATAAAATGATCTTGGAGTTCTAGACTTGTTTCTTGAAATATAAGTATACACATTTTACGTAATATATATGTTATTAAAATCATGTAAACGTGATATAAGAAAATCACAATCCTCTAAGACAATATGGAGCATTAGATCATCCATATTACGGCCATGAAATGTAGGGGTATAAGTTTGTTAATTTATTAATCGGGAGCGAGGATTTTTGTTTCTGGACAATACGAGGGGAGGTTACGCAACTCTCGGCGTGGTGTGAGAGATGACGTGGGGTTTTAGGTTGTTGATACATCATTTAGTTTTGATAACATGGATGGTTTAGGGGAGTATAATTGGAGCAGAAAAACGTATTGAGATGCTGCGTAAGCACAATATTTGGAAATTTTGAGTATACTTGGCTAAGATTCCACGCAATTCCAACAACCAACTAGAAAAGGATATAATGGTACCAATCTCACATGCTAAGCTTGCAAAATTTTAAGGCTTTTCATGGACAAGTCTATGAATTTGTACACCTCACGATAGTCCATATTAATTATATCCTCAAAAGTCAGTCCTGCTAAAGCGTCAAAACATTCTTTTCATATATATTTTCAATTGTTATCAGAACCATATCAAATCAAATCACGTTGGAGAAATATCGTCAAAGCATACTTCGACCTCGCCAGGATTATAAATTATGTAAGTCTCGAGAAATATCGTAGTTTTCCAAAATAAAATTGAGCACTATTTGGATATCAATTCTGAATCTATATAGTATGTTTAGTGTTCATGCTTATTTCTAAATACCTATATAATTTGTAAAATGCAAAAACCTTTGGTAGTATACTACTATTAAGATTAAGCAACTAACACAAATCACTTTTAATTTCATTAACCAATTAGAAATCCCTCAAAAATAATAATTGAGAAAAAAACAATTAATATAAATAAGTAAACCATGGGCACAGAGACTTGAAACTAAAACACCATAAAAATCATCTAATACATGTGTAGAAAAATTCAGTTAAAAAATTTTACTGCAACAAAAATCAGCTAAACTAAAATAAGTAAACCAGTGGAACCAAAAAATGAAACAAATCTCCATGCTAATGGGCAGTGATTGAGAACATGAGTATATAAACACGGAATTATTGGGAATGCGTTCATCACTTTAATTGTTTTTAGTATACCCATTTAGCAAACCATTTTTTTTCTTAATAATTAATTTTTAATTTTGATGGCTATAAGTCCCATTGAAATGCCAACAAATTTGAGTTTATCTTTCTCGAACAAATAGAATCATTATTGCAATATTTGTGCCTAGCTGTAAATCATGTGCATTGCAAAGCAAATTTTGACCGGAATTGATACCTAGTAAAGGTGGTACCGTTTCTTTAGATTTTATCACCTTTCGTTGTATTACTATTTTTTGCCCAAATGCGGCCTGATCAAAACCCGTCCCCAATTTGATGTTCTCCCGAGTTGTGTTATAATCAACTTTGTGCCTTGTATTATGCCTTGTCTTGTGCAAATAATAATCTAGGTTGCTCAATAGAACAATTGCGGTAACCTTTAATCGTAGCTCATAACATGGGATGACGATATATTCATCTTTGTTGAGGACTTCTACCAGATACAAGCACCGCAGCAGCGTAATTCTCAGCGACAAGAAGGATATATAATCTTTATTTAGGTATATATGTTCCTCTCCGGAAACGAGGGGACGTCATCCCACTTATTTATTTCATCAACCTTGTCATCTCTAAGAGCCACAATACCCGTATGAGTAAGGTAACTTGTTTTTGTAATTATTCCTTTTGTAATCCTCATAGGAAGTTGTGATTCTTGCACATCAGCTCATCCTCGGGTTGCTCTTGCTCTTTGTTTGCACGAAGTTGATCTTTGGAACTCCTCCATCAACGCAATTCAAAGATTGCTTAGATATTGATTTTATGCCATACTGTGGTCAATTAAATGTAACATACATCAAGAACAAAATCAAGACAAATCAAAACAAAAACAAAATGAATATGAAAATCAAGAAACAAAATCAAAACAAAAAAGGGACAAAGGAGAGTATACAAATTAGATAAAATAATAAAAATGAAAGAGAAATTACCTGCAGGACCACGGTCATCTTTACCATTCATATCCTCAATACAACCAAAAATGCGGAACTTGATCTAAATCAAGGACACAAAAACAGTCATGAATTTGGAGTAAGAAACAATTTTGCATACTCTCCGTATGAGCTCCTATACGTGCAAATGTCTTGGTTATATATTGCCATATATTTCTCCAGGATTTCAATTAAAGTGAAGTGCCATATATTGCTCCGGGACTTCTTAAATCCATAGAAAATGACCAATTACACTATCCTCCATCACAAAAAGAAATATGTTTGTTTAGGTCATAAGCCAAGGTGTCATCAGACGATTTTGCTAAATGACGGTTCATTGTTTGGTGACGAAATCGTTTATACGGAAAAGGAGAATGCCTTCACCACCCCACCCGGTGACCGTGTCAAATGCTTCACTTTTGACTCCAAAGTCTAATGACCAAGGTTAGAGTTGCTTACCTAGAGTGGCTATCACGTTTTCAATGACTTTCTAGGTTAGCTATTCTCCGTAAAGCCTACTTCTAAATAGACATCCAAATGTAGTGGACAAATTACTAAAATAAATAAAAAAATCAGTAAAGCAATTTAATGTATCTTATTAATTTGTAATGTTAGCCATGTAGGTGAACCATACCAAAGCTCTAAGCTAACCTTCCAACTCCAAAACATTTGGCATATATTTGAATCTCAAAGTTCACAAAATCACTATCAAATATCCTCCTTTTGGTATGAAGATCATCTAAGATAACCATTTTAAGCATTAACATCGACATCTCGAACTGTGCTAAAATCCATTTTGATCATACAGTAGCTATTCCATCTTGTTGAATTTGATAAGATGCTCGCAGATATAACTTTCTGAGCCAAAAAGGTAATGCTCGCCAGGATTCTTTGCACACTCGTGGTTGGCTTTTGTTCGCTGACTACTTGAATAAAAGATCTCCAGTATGAATAAGAATTGTAGAAATTAAGATATCAAAAGATCTTATCAACAATAAGAATGGTAGTAAACTTAGTTAGTATAGAAAGAAGATTAGACAATAGATTCACCTTGGATTTAGAAACATGTTGTTGAGATCTCGAATGTTTGAATGTTTTCTACCATAGGTTTTTATTTGATAAGACAACAAAAACAGTGTCAACAGTCTGCAATGATTCAGGTAAATAGTTTCCACCATCCACCAAGCTTGTGAGCAAAAACTTTGCATTGCACATAAATCAAATCAACAACTAACCACCCGAATCAACCATCTGAAAACACGAAACAACACAAAAGGGATAAAAAAATGATCCCACACAAATTATATTATATTATAGAATGATACAAATTCAAATACCTAGGTTTTCTAACTGTAAAATTATTGGCCACACCTATGCTAAACCGAATCGAACATACATACCACACCCGTAGGTAAGATCTCTACAATTCAAATACCTAGGTTTTCCTAATCAGTAAACTTATTGGCCACACCTATGCTAAATCGAATGAACATACATACCACTCTCGGAATCAACAACTGGTTGGATAAGTTACCTAAAATCAATCATTTAAATTCGGCGATAGTTCAACACTAAAAAAAGAAAGAAAAAACTAAAACAAAAAAGTACTACTAACCTTGTTCCTGGTTCTTCATCGTTTCGATGTTCATCCTCACCCTCGAGTGCATGATATCATTTGCTTGATTCTAAATAAAAAAAGAAGAGATTGATTGTCCAAGACTTGCTCCCGCAATGAAAAATGTTGTGAACACTGTAGCTTATATACATCTTCCACCTAAACCTCCAAGCAACTTCCCTTATTTGTTTCCATTCAATAGAAGTGCAATATCACATAGTTTGTAGAATATAATTTATGCGTAAACCCAAAAGATTATCTTCCAATGATAGCATCTCTTTCCCTTTGAAGAGACATGCAAAGATACCATAATTCGATAGAATTTTGGAAGTTTTTAGATTTCTCAATGGATACCACACAAACCCAAGATCAAAGATACCATAGGTAGAATATAATTTTTGGAAGTTCTTAGATCTTATTCTTAATTTTGGATACTTAAATATGTTATTTTTTAAATACGAAATTCATGGATTCTTTTTAAAATTCACGGCTTCTTTTTCCATTTTTTTTCTATATATTCTTTTCCCAATTTTTTTCGATAGCCAATCCGAAGTCGATTTTATTAAAATCATGTAAACGCGGTGTAAGAATCCGCTAGCTATCACTCGGTTTGGAGCGTCTGAGTCGAGCCAATTCTATTAAAAATTAATGTACCCACTAAAACAGGGGTATAAGTTGCTTTCGACCAATCGGAGCGAGGGTTTTGTTCACCGGCCAATAGGAGGAGAGTTACCGCAACTCTCGACGTGGTGTGAGAGTTTTTTAGGTTGTTGATACCACGTAAACTACGACCTAATTATCCTAGGAGGGCTCGTCAAAATTCAACACACAGACTAAAAAAACCAATGAACCTACACTACCATGAATCTGATTCTAAATGGCCCAACACAATTTGAACTGTGTACAGCCAGGAATATGAAGTCACTGCAAGCAAATTGCTCCTGGATCGATGGACATGTAGCATATGCAAGGGAATGCCTTGCTGGTGCTATAACTATAAAATAGGCATTTTCGAACTTGTGAGGGGATTTGATTACCTTGGCAAAAGTAGTATGTGTGCTATAACACTGTCAAAAGTAAAACAGTCATGAATTGTTATGTAGGTTAAGGTCTGCGTTCCAATGTCAAATGCCTCTATTTTATGAACATAGGCTTGTTTCAGGAGGCCAGCTATTAAAGTTGATAGTGTCTATTGATTTAAACGAGTCATATAAGCCAATTCTTAGTTATCCAGTTGGTAAGTGCCGATTGATATTGACAAGATCCGTTTTAGATCCATTGAAAGTCTGTTGGTTTATTTTGAAAAGCTTTTTGACGCCTCTGGAGAAAGAGTAGAGAAAAGAAACTTCTGATCTGCTTCTTCTATATATTCTAATCTTAATGAACTCTTCTGCACTCCGGTTGGAAGTGACTAACTGAAATGCCACATTCGTGCGTACATTCTCACAGTACGTCCTACCAAGTATGAAATCATTGAAATGCATTGCTACAACGAGGGTCTTTGGATTCATTTTTTAAGTGCCCAGTTTAACCTAGTTTAGCTCATAATAGTCTTTCACTTCTAAATATGAAACATAACAAAGGCATAACAAGAAAGTTAAGACAAACTCCATTAGCCTAAACATTATTAATAAAAGGGTTCGACTAATTGGCATACTTCACCACATTCAGAAAATTTATCCCATCCAAAAAATTATTGGCATGCTTCACAGTTTTGCACGGAAGTCTCACATCGCATGAAAATCAATTTCAGCCAAGAGGATGGTGATCATTTCTTATGCCCATATGTTGCGCAGGTAGCCTCCTAGTGGCTCAGTGTCAGTGAGATTGGATCATTACATATTTTCATCCAGTCTTGTCAAACATATCACCTCAAACAAAGAAAAATACATACATAGATGATTCATATAGATTGAGTGTTTCTCGCGAACACGCTAAAGATGTGTCCACAGTACTCCAAACAATACCACTAGCAGCCATGCTAAACAACCTGAAAGTCCAAAGACTTCTCATCCTCATGTCCTGTGAAGATATGTCAAACAATCAGAGTATCTCCCACTCAGTCTTGATCAAACGTATTTTATTTTATTAAAGAGATAAATGCATGAGCAGACGACGCGTTAAAGATGTACCCACAAAATGTCACGATACCACTGCTAAAACCACCCAAAATGTCAACTGCCGGTCTATATAAATAAATATAGAGTACTTATATTTTGTTATCAATCACTTCTGCCTTTTGTTAGTCTAAAATCATCAATCTCTCTCTCTAATGGCATTCATATCCAGCTCAAAAACCAGTTTCCTTTCTTGTCTTAATCTGTTTTTTAACCTTTTCTTTTGCATACAATCACAGATGCATGTCACAAAACTGATAGAGCAGCTCTATTTGATTTCAAAAGTAAGATCACCCTTGATCCTGCTCAACTATTACAAACGTGGAATGGATCCACTGATTGTTGCACCCAATGGGAAGGTGTTGGTTGCGATTCCAACGGTCGAGTCATAACCGTTGCACGTACTGGCTCATTTTCTACCGAGGACGACATGGTCAATACGTTCATAAGTGGAACCATATCTCCTTCATTGGGTAAACTCAAGTTTCTCCGCCATTTAGACCTCAGCAACCTCAGGCAGTTAGTAGGACCAATCCCTCCAGAGCTCGGAAAGTTTATCCAACCTTACTACTATTTTCCTTACAGCAACCAACTTGAGGGTTCAATTCCAGCGTCATTTCAAAATCTTCGTAAACTCAATGGGCTATACCTTAGTGAAAATCGTCTATCAGGTACGATCCCCACCAGTGTCTTTCAACATATGTCTTCGCTTTTGGAACTTGTTATATATGATAATCAGTTATCCGGCGGAATCCCATCATCCATCGATAAACTAGTTTTCATTGAAGAGGCTCGATTTCCATCTAAACAATTTCTCAGGAAGTATACCAAATACAATTGGTACTCTTAAGAACTTGGTTTCTTTACACTTATCCAATAACCAAATTTCTGGAAGCATTCCTACATCTATTGGAGAACTATCCAAATTAAAAATCTCTTTATCAGTCAGAATAGTCTTAGCGGAAGCATACCGAGTTCAATTTCAAAGCTAAGTCTTCTTGATATTTGTGTTTTATCAGATAACAAACTTACTGGTAGTATACCGGCATTGATCGGCGACACTGCGCTCCGGTTTCTTATACTTGATAATAACAACATGTTAACAGGCAAATTACCTATAAGTCTTGGTAATCTTACAAAACTTGAACATTTATCTGCAAAAAACAACCTACTTAAGGGTAAGATTCCTTCAAGTTTAGCAATCTATTGAATCTTCAATTCCTTGATATCTCTAGAAATCGGTTGTCAGGTCCAATTCCATCTGAACTAGTTAAGTTAAATGCAAAGTTAGAAACCTTAGATTTATCATTCAACCCATTGAGTCTAGTGAACATACCGAGTTGGATTTCAAACATGAACCTTTCAGCGACTATCTTTAGCTCGAACAGGGTTAATTGGAGAACTCCCGGAATGGTTATCTTCAACAAGTTTGTTAAATCTTGATTTATCGAGTAACAGGTTAGCCGGAGTATTGCCAGCATGGATAGGGAACATGACAAGATTAAGTTCCCTTAATATATCTAACAACGGTTTCCATTCAGCTATACCGATTGAGTTCAAGAACCTTTCAGTTTTGCGGGAAGTTGATCTTCACTTGAACAAGTTCACTGGAGGATTAAGCTCGATTTTTCCAAAAGATAGTAACTTGTTTCATTACGGTTTTATTGATCTTTCTTACAATATGTTTGTTGGTCGTATAGACAATATTGGGAACCTAGGGAAATGGACTTGCTTAACACTAGATCTATCTAATAACCGTTTAGAAGGATCGATACAGAATCTCTTGGGAAATTGAGTAGATCACTGAATACTCTAAAGCTTCAAAAGAATGGGTTTACGGGTGGTATTCCTTCAGGGGTAATAAATTTACTGAGCCTTGCAAAATTTGATGTGTCCTACAACAAGTTGACAGGGGAAATTCCTGCGCATACCACACCGTTTCCTGCTTCGTCTTTCAAGGGCAACTCTGGCCTATGTGGCTCCCCACTTCCTCCTTGTAAAGCTGCATAGTAATCCCTTTTTTATCTTTATGATCGTTAAGTTTGCTTAGCTAGTAATAATAAAGAAGAACTCGATAAATTTATTTGCTTCGTTTTTATCTTCTTTTGCAAACTTTAGTCGCTCTTCATTACCAAATAAGATGTCTTGTGTTTCACAATCATCGTTCTCATCATGTAACGGTACATGAGGATAATAAATGTTATTGTCTTGGACTCTCGGTTGTGAACTTATAGTTAATCAAACTAACCGGATATATATTTCTTCTGGAAAGTACATACTCACCTTCCTCTTGGTACCTCTGTTGTATTTGTACTCAATCAACCAAGTATATCTGTTAGAAGTGTATTTATCTCTCTTTCCTTTGGTGTAACAAGAGTGCCGTGAACTCTTCTTTTGTTACTTTTACTTCTTTATCTTTCACTGCCTTAGGTTAGCATGTGACTCTTGTACTGTCTTTACTTTGACTGCTTTAGATTAGCATGTGACTCTTGTACTTGTGTTCTTCTTGTTTAAGCCAACTCTTCCTTTGTTTGGCACGTCTTAATACAACAACTTTCTTTACTTGTGAAACTCTGTCATGGTATCACGAGGGTTGATCCTTTAGGGTTTTGCTCTCTACCATTAAAGCCACTACACCATTACTACTTTCCAACTTCATAACTCTGTTACTTCATCTTCAACCACTTTTACTTCATCACTTGTTACTACTCAAAACAAAGCTCGAGCGAGGAAGAATAGAGAAACAAGACAATGAACTTTATTGAGTTTGTGCGCAGAAGATAATGTAGTGTGTTTAGTAAATTGTATTTATCTGAGAAGAAGATTTCTTGACACAAAAAGATACATGACTTCCTAAACAAACTGGTTTCCTAAAATACACATGCCAGACTATAACTTGGTAAACAAGAGGCCGTGTGTTATGTACACACGTTTGGTTGATGTGTTAACACCCTCCACATAGTGCTTGGGTTATCTTGAGCAGATTAAGCAGGCAAGTAGAAGTGAAAAGCGATCCTTGGATAATGATTTTGTGAAAATATCTGTGTCGATCCCTTAGATGATATAAATCGGACATCAAAGAAGTTTATAAGCAACTTGATCACGAACAAATGATAGTCGATCTCAATATGCTTCGTCAGGTGCATGAAATATAGGATTATTTGTGAGATAGTAACACCAAGATTGTCACACCACGGAGGTGGAGGCGAGTAGAAACACGGATTACGAGAAAGAGAGATTGAATCCACATAATTTAATTTGTGGCAATCGCAAGACCTCATATTCGACATTACTAGAACGAGATACGGTTTTACAGCACGAGCACTCAAGAGATAATATTACCACCCCATAAAACCATGATAACCACTAGTAGAGCAGCGATCATCAAGAGAGCCAGTCGAGTCGGTATACGCGAAGAAAGATAATCGTAGAAGCGAGGAGATGGAAGAGTATACCAAATGTACTAGTATGCTTGAGATACTTGAAGAATACGCTTAACTAATCTGATGGAATTACGTAGGAGCATGCATAAATTGACAAACTTTGTTAACAAAAGCAGGAGTAAGACTGAGTAAATACTCAAATATTGCAAAAGCTCCAACAATGCTACGATATGCGGTAGCATCGTTAATAACGGACTACGATCGGAAAATATCTCCGAAATGCGCGAGTGGAGTGGTAGCTGATTTGACCCCATCCATTTTAGCTCGAATAAGAAGATCATGAGCATAACGTTGTTGAGGAAAGTAACCACAGAAGAAGTGCGGAATCGCTTCAATTCAAAAAATAAAGATAATTGACCAAGATCTTTTATTGCAAACTCTTGTTTGTAAGCAGAGTGAGAATAAGTAATATACGGAGTACTAGAACCCGATGACAATAATATCGTCTACATACACCAACAAATAGATAACACCATGAGTTCCATTATAAATAAACAGGAGGAATCACACTTTGGAGATAACAAATCCAATTTGCAACAAAAAATTGCTAAGTCAATGGGTACCATGCAGGCACATTTAAGTCCATAAGAGAACGTGTAATTTACAAACATGAGTAGAAACAAAGGATCAACATAACACAGGGATTTGTTCATATACACCTCTTCTTGAAGTTAAGCCATGTAAAGAAGAAGCATTATGTACATCAAGTTGAAGAATAGACCAATTGGAAGATAAAGCCAATGTAAGAATAATACGTATGGTGCATGGTTTAACTACCGGACTAAACGTCTCAGAATAATCAATTCCTTCTTGTTGTTTGTGTCCTTGTGCAACTAGACGAGATTTACGACGCGCAATTGTACCATCAGAATTACGTTTGATGCGAAAAACCCATTTACAACCAATAATATTCATCGAAGGATCATACAGAACATAAGACCATGTGCCATTTCGAAGCAAAGCATTAATTTCATCATCAGTGGACACACGCCATTCTGGATCTTTAAGAGCTTGAGAAATACAAGTGGGTTCAAAAGAATCACAGACTAGAGCATACCGTGAATTTGGCTTAAAAATCCCATGTTTAGCTCGCGTTACCATTGGATGCCCTGGAAGAGGAGGTGCTGATGAAGTTTCTGAAACACGTGGCAACAAAATAGTAGACGACGCATCATGAGAAATTGAAGTTGGCGGCTGATGATTAGGAATAGATGGAGGCTGATGATTAGGAGCAGATGACGGCTGATGAGTAGTAACAAAAACCGTCGGCTGATGAGCAGAAAAAGGTGTCGGCTGCAAATATGGGAGATGCTGACAGAGAACATGAGCTGTCGGCAACAGAGGTAATGATTGATGTAATGATTGTTGTGGATGGTGATGATTGGTGGCGGCTGTGTGTAGCGGATGTAATCGATTGTGTTGTCGTATGGTATGAGATAATGGTATGAAGAAGGTAATGTTTGAAGTGGATGGTGATGATTAGTGGCGGTCATTGGTGGCGATTGTAAAGAACAAGCTGTTGTCAGTGACTCTGAGATAATGGTGAGGAGGAATCGGACAGAACCGGAGATGGGTGACTGTTGTTGTAACAGAAGAAATAGAATTAGAAGAAATATCAAACTTGAAGAAGTAGAAGAAGTTACCTATGAAGGAGTCGAGACAGAAGAAGGTAATGCGGGTGCAAAGGAAAGGTAGTCTCATCAAAAACCACATGACGACTAATATAAAATCGACAAATGAGTATATGAAGACACTTATAACCTTATGAAGCTGGACTATAGCCAATAAAAACACAAGGTGAAGACAAAGCATCCATTTTATGAGATCGATATGGACGCCAAATAAAGGATAGCATAGACAACGAAACACGAAGAGAAGTATAATCAAATTGACCAAGAACTTCATATGGAGAAGAAATTATTAACCGAAGTCGAGGAGCTTAGAGTTCATCAAATAACAGCGGTATAGAGCCATCATACCAATATGAGGATGCTTCGAATAGCCATATTAAGAATAAGCAGGCCAGATTTCACGAATATATGTCGATATTAGACGTTGACGAACCATTTTGTTCGAAAGTATGAGGACTTGAAAAGCGATGAAAAATTCCAAGATCTGAGAGATGGAGTTAATTTACGGTACTCGCCTCGACGTGCTCCAGTTGAAAATTTTGTCTTTTCGACTAAAAAGATTTTCAACATGTTTTTGAAACTTATAGAAGAAAATGAGAAGAAAACTTCAGATTTTTGAGACATCGGAAACATCCAAGTAAAACGACTATATGCATCAATAAAAATAACATAATATTTATATCCTTCATTAGATAAAATATGAGAAGGTCCCCTTTATCGGAGACAATTAAATCTAATGGATTCAAATAAGTAGTTTTACCTAGGACTGAGAAAGGTAATTTATGACTCCTATGCTCATGACAAGAAGAGCAAAGCTAGAAAGATTTGACTAAAACGGAAGTGGCTTGAGAAATAACTTTGCGAACTGTACGCAACATTGGATGACCCATTCTAGCATGCCAAGCTTATGTAGCGTTCTCCTACTCTGGCAACTCCGAGAAATTGAGACAGAGACATCAAGTTGATAGATACCACCCTTCTAATTCAGCGAAGAAGAACCTTCCCGGTACATCGATCCTTCTAAAACAAAAATCCGGATGAAACTCAAATAAGACATCATTATCAGTAGTAAACGAGAAATAGATAAGAGATTATGAGAAATTTTTGGTGCAAATGAAGCGTTCTGAAGTTTGGAGGCGATCCTGAGTCTCTTTGTGGCATGAACAACATTAGAAATCGGTATAGAGGAACCATTACCCATTTTGTATTTGATCAGGACCTGTATATTCAGTAGGAAATTGAAGACGAGAAAAGTCATTGGTGATATGATCCGTAGCACCACTATCAGGTGTCCATGAAGGTGATGGTAGAAGACCAGGTCCATAAGCAGCATAAGCCCTTGGCAAAGATGACGGTGGTGGACGCCGAGATGGACGGAAACTCCACCATTGATTCCAACAATCCTGAGCTTCATGGTTGGGACGTTTACAAGCGACATTCGGAGGAAGCATTAGTATTTCTTGACCCGTTGTTATTATCAGCGTACATGCCCGCATGAGTTGGTGAAAAATCAGGCCATGAATTGTTGAAGTGAACAGGCCCAGATGAATTAGATGGGCTTCGGTTGTGGTTTCAGACCTACGGATGGTGCTGTAGATTGATTTCCAGAAAGCTGTTATTCTTTGCCCAGGATGGGGAGTGGTGAAGAAAACTTTGAAGATGGTTGATTTTAAATGAAAACACAAATGTACCCAGCAACATTAGCTAACCGGTAAAAATCTTGAGATTTCGTCTGCTGGTCTATACGTAACTCAAAAGTAGAAGAAAGGTAAGAAAATCTTAAACGGATAACGAGCTCATGGCGATGTATTAAAAAGGCAGTAACAATAGAATCATAAATTTGTCTGAGACCAGCTAGAGACAATGGCGAAAATTCTTTAATACGTGACAATAGTATGAAGCTGCTGCTAAGCTATCAGCTGAGTCTCGCACGATCTATATATTGGCGCATAGTTATAGATCCATTCTTTAAGGCTCGGGTTCCCGATTGAAGATGATGAACTTGAGCATCGATTTAGAACAGAGAGATTCAAGAGATGACAGATTGCACGAAAGTTGTCAACCTATGAACATGACGAAACAACTGGTGTAAGAGAAAGAAGCAACAGACTAATGAGAATTTTATCTTGTTTAATCCAAGCCAAAATCTATTGGTGTGGGAAGTACATCTTCAACGGAGCGGTGGACCAAGGTGTATTTCCATTGATATAGCCATCAAGATCATAACCCTGTAGATATGGTAGAAACTGAGCACGCCACAACGACCAGTTCGATTAGTCTAGTTTTGCTATAATGAGGTGATAGAGGGTTGAGAAAAGCTAGCATGGTTGACATGGTAGACGATATGGTAGAGGACATGGTCGATGATTCAGGGAGAGGACATGGTGAAGACATGGTAGACATCTAACTAAGGTTTGAAGAAAACTGGAAAGGATCGACGAACAGGAATGATGCAAAACAAAGCTCTTTGGGCAGGGGAAGAATAGAGAAGTAGACAATGAGCTTTATTAAGGTTTATTAGCCGAATAATGCTTAGTGTGTTTAGTACATTGTATTTGCTTATTAAAAGATTTCTTGAACACAAAGATACATGACTTCTAAACAAACTAGGTTTCCTAAAATACACATGACCGACTATAACTTGGTAAACAAGAGACCGTGTGTTATGTAACACGTTTGATTGATGTGTTAACAATCGATACTACACATCTTCAACATCATTATTACCTCAAACACCTCTACACCACTCATTCATTATCACTTCTTCAACTACTTACATGTGATTAGTACTACACATCTTTACCTTTTATCGAACATCATATTACTTTTTCATCATCCATCAACTTGAGATATTTCTCGAGGATCTGAAGTTACCTCAACCATGTCGATGCACAACCTCACTATGAAACAACCACACAATTTCCTTTTTCCAACATCACACACTTTATTTCTATAAAACTTGATGAAACAAACTATTTGATCTGGAGAAATCAAATGGAATCGTACTTATAAGCACAAATATGTTTGGTTATCTTGATGGTACTATTAAAGCTCCACCAGTAGTTGTCAAGCAGGGTGAACTCCTCACTTCAAATCCATCTTTTGAAGTGGAGAAAGTGGGACAGTTGTAACTGATTGCTTAAACACCACCTTTTACGATGCTCTCTCTGCTCGGTTTTGGGTTGTACTAATCTTGAAGATGTTTGGGTATATCTTGCTAAGGAGTACTCAAATCAGTTCTCAAGCACGTAGATCTATGCTTAGTATCCAGTTAATAACAACAAAGATGGGATCTCGTTAAATCTCGAGTTTCTTCAGGAGGTTAAAAGTATCAACGATTCTCTAGTTTGCTATCAATGATTACATTCTTGATTAGGATATTGTTATGCATTTTCTAAATGGATTAGGTCGTGACTTTGATAACTTTGTTATAGCTATTGAGATCGTGACAACCCCTTAAGTTTTTTGATCTGAAGTCTAAGCTTTTAACTCATGAACAATGGCTTAAAGAACAACATCTTGAGACTTGTAGCCTTAGATTGATAACCAACTCTGCATTTTTACTAGAAACACATTTTCTTGGTTCTAGTTCATCTAACTTGGTTCTTCTAGTCTTGGACCTTCTCAACCAACTACTACTACTTATGGATCTGAAAGACCCACTTCTCAATATGTTGATTATAGTCTTGTTGAATGTCGGATATGCAAAAAAAGGTACACTCTGCTAGTATATGAAATTATAGGTACTCTGCTTCCAGAAATAGTGGTCCTAAGTGGACTAGTGCTCCTCCTAAAAACCCTCAAGCTAACTCTACAATACAAGTTAATACTTCATACATATCTGAGAACCCATCTTTTCCTGCTGCTGTGTTTTGGCTTCTCGACTCAGTGCTACTAGTCATATGACTCATGATTCTTCCTTACTTATTAATCCATCTCCTTATGATGGTCTGAGCAAGTGATGGTAGGAAATGGCTATCACATACCTATTACTTTGGTTGGTAGCTCAGTTCTGCATACACCCACTAGAACTTTTACTCTCTCTAATGTCTTATATGTTCCACAACTTACTCAAAATCTTATTTCTGTTGGGGTGTTTAATAGAGAGCATCACTGTAAAATTGGGTTCACTCCATGGGGTTATGAAGTGATAGACCTTGATTCTCAACATATTTTAGCTGAAGGAGTAATAAATCAGAACTTATATCCTATTGACTCCTCTGCACCAACTCAGGCCTTTACATCTATAGTTGCTTCTCCTTCATTGTGGCATAAAAGGTTGGGACATCCTGCTCATCCTATTTTCAAGTCTCTACAAGCATCTCATCAAATTTCTCTGACTTCTGGTAAATTTGAAGATGTATGTCATTCATGTCAGCTTGGTAAGAGTAAACAATTTCCTTTTGCCTCTTCTAAAAGATGTGCATCTCATCCATTGGAATTGGTTCACTGTGATATTTGGGGACCTGCACCTCAGCTATCTACATTGGGTTACAGATACTACATTCTATTTGTTGATGATTACAATGAGGTTTCATGGATATTTCCCATGAAGGATAGAACGAGTGTCTCACCTGTTTTCAGCACTTCAAGAGCATCAATGAAAATTTATTTTATACTTCTATTAAGTGGTTTCAATGTGATAGTGCATATGAAATCATGAAGGGTCCTTTCAAAAAGTTTCTTGACAATGCTGGTATTAGTATTTCTTGTTCTTGTCCTCATACTTCACAACAAAATGGGCTTGCAAAGAAAGCACCAACATATTACTTGATTGGTAACACTCTAGCTTTTCAAGCTTGTCTACCAAAACAGTTTTGGTTTGACTCATTTCTCACGACAACTTACCTTATCAGCAGGACACCATCTAAGTTGCTAAATTTTTCATCTCCTATCAAGTATTATTCAACAAGTCACCTGATTATTCATTTCTCAAAGTGTTTGGGTGTACATGTTATATTTATTTGGGTCCTTATAAAAAGGATAAGTTAAATCCAAAGTCTACCAAGTGTACCTTTCTTGGTTATAGCCCTCTTCATAAGGGTTATAAATGTTATGACAATCTATCTAAGAAGACTTATATTTCAAGGCATGTAGTGTTTGATGAAAATTCATTCCCTTTTTGTACTTGTTTATCATCATCCAATCCTGCAACAACTCAACTGGTTTCTATACACGATGTCATTCGATATTCATTTGAATCTGAATACTTCATCTACTTAGATTGTGTTACTTCCATGCACCGAGGAGGATCCCTCTCAGGATTCTACTGCTATTAACACAATGCCACCACCTCCACCTACTCATACTATGGTCACTAGATCCAGGGTTGGTATTGTGAAGCCCATGTACTTGCCATACTTTGTCACTCACTATATAGTGCCTCATCCTATTCATACTGCTTTCAATACAAAGTGTCTCTTCCCAAAGAGCCAAAACTTACAAATCTTCCAGTAAGCATGGAGAATGGGTTGTTGCCATGAAGCAAGAATATGATGCATTACTTGTCTAGCAACACATGGTCTCTAGTTGAACCTACTTCGATATGAACATACTAGGTTCAAAATGGGTTTACAAACTAAAGCTCAATCCAAATGGCACATTGCTGAGGTTCAAGTACAGATTGGTGGCACAAGGTTGTGGTCAATAAGATGGCATTGATTACACTTGCCACTTTCAGTCTAGTTGTTAAGACTACCACAATTAGAGTAATTCTCGCTATAGCTCGACTAAGAAGTGGATTATAAAACAACTTGATGTCTCCAATGCCTTTTTGCATGGAGATCTAGGCGAGCAAGTGTACATGAAATAACCGAAGGATTTGAATATCCTTCAAAGCATGATCATGTTTGTCTTCTTCACAAGTCCATTTATGGCCTCAAACAAGATCCTAGGGCTTGGTTTGAGAAATTCAGTGGATTTCTTCTTGATTGTGGTTTTGTAATGGTTGCTGCTATGATACTTCTATGTTCATATACCACTTGTGGTCAAGATCCTTCTTGTCCTTCTTCTCTATGTGGATGATATAATACTCACAGGTAGCTCAGACTTCTTCATTAATTCTCTTATTGGTCAGCTGAGCTCACAATTTGCAATGAAAGACCTTGGAGATCTTTATTACTTCTTGGTTATTGAAGCAATTTTTTCTCCACAAAAGGGTAGTTTAACTCTTACTCAAAACAAGTATCTTGTTGACTTGTTGGTCAAAGCGATATGATGGACTTCAAACCAACTTCTACACCTACTACTCGAGAAAAGAGTTTCAATCAATGATGGTGAGCCTCTTAAAGATGCCCTGGAATTGAAGTTTGGTAGGAGGTCTTCGATACCTCACTCTTACAAGACCAAACATTACCTTTGAGATTAACTACATCTCTCAGTTCATGCATTCTCCTACGCCACCCACATGCTTCTTTCTAAGAGGTCTTGAGATATCTCAAAGGTACTCTGGGTTCGGAATTGTTCTTCAAACTGGTGATGTGAGCGCTATAACCTCTTACTCAGTTATGATTGGGTGGGTGCCCAGATACAAGACGTTCAACCTCCGGCTATTGTGTGTTTTTAGGACATTCCCTAGTTTCTTGGTCCTCTAGAAACAACCAACTGTTTCAAAAGTTCTACAGAGGCTAAGTACAAAGGATTGAATGTCTTATCTGCTTTGAAGTCATGTGGTTATCTGGATTGCTTGAAGAACTTCACATTGTGCCTACTAAACCCTTTTCCATTCTATGTGACAACTTGGGTGCTCGGTTTAAGCTTCAAATCCAGCATTTCATGCAAGAACCAAACATATCGAGGTTGATTATCACTTCGTTAGAGACACGATGGATCTTTGGTACAGTGGCAGTTCAATTTGTTCCATCTTCTCACTAGTTAACTGACATATTCACTAAGGGGCTCTCTGCTACTACCTTCTACAATCTTGTCATGTCGATGCATTGTGTCACCCTACATCGATTGAGGGGAGTGTTAGAGTGTATTTATCTCTCTTTCCTTTGGTGTAACAAGAGTCTTGTGAACTCTTCTTTTGTTACTTTTACTTCTTTATCTTTCAACTGCCTTAGGTTAGCATGTGACTCTTGTATTGTCTTTACTTTGATGCTTTAGGTTAGCATGTGACTCTTGTACTTGTGTTGCTGCTATTTAAGGCACAACTCTCTCCTTTGTTTGGCACGTCTTAATACATCAACTTTCTTTACTTGTGAAACTCTGTCAATATCCTTCATGAAGTTCACTTGCTAAGATTTTCTCAAAATCTACATAAGTACATTAACTCTTTGGTTTTTAAAGCGATTTATTAACTTGGGGTGCACATTCCTCCTTCCTTATAGGCCTAATTTTTAACCTTAGTTATCTATCTTGTACATAATTTCTAGGCCTATTCTGTGGGCATATTAAACGGCGACATGGTTTTTAAAGCGTAGCTTAGCTCTAAATTTTTCCAATTACGTCTGAGCGTAGTTATGAAGCGAATCTACCATGAAGCACCAGCTTCGCTATATCGTTTAATCGCGCTTCATATTTTTCCAATCCGTCAAGTGAATCTACCATGAAGTGGAAGATCCCTTTAATTGATGAGATTTTTGACTTAGTCAAGTCATTTTTAGGGAGGTTTTGAACCTCCGACTTAAACTAAAGTGAACCGATGTACTGCGCATCTGTTTTTGTAATTGATTGGAATTATATTAAATTTATGCAATTATTATCTTCCTAAATATTAAATTATTAATAATAAACTACTATTATTTATAGGAAAAAATCCTCTCCAAACATCAATCATGAAGCGGCGCTTCACGCCTTCAACATACGCGTAACCGTAAAAATAAAAAGCGCTTCACGCTTTCAATACCTTACAGGCGAGTTTACGATTTTGCACCAATATGGAGCCGACAAACCAGCAAACCGACTTGGCTTTTGCCACTTATCCGGTGAGGTCGAGTCTCTCTTGAATGGTGGAATATCAACGCTCGGTAGAAATTGAAAGAGTGGTCAAGACTCTACGCCGATATACCCCATCCAACGGTCATAAACTCATCACCCTATAAATACTCAATTTCAATTTCATTTCAACTCACACCTTCACTCCGATTTTCGTTCATTCATTCTACAATTTCAATATGACAGTTCCGCATCGTATATTTACCTTAGTTGAAGATGAATACATTTACAAGAATTATGTTTTTATTACATTGGACAGTATCAAGTATCATTCGTGCACAATAATAACAACAACAACAAATCACTTTTTAGGAAAACATATTACAGAGATTTCAAGAAGAAACATTGAACCTCACTAATCGAGATGCAAATAAGTTGTATTTTGTTGCTGCGCTAATGCAATACAATCGAAGCCGAAGAAACGGTGAAAATGAAATTGATGTGGAGCAAAAGTGTCGAGCGGAATGGCGCCATGAAATGGAACATATTTTTAATTCAAATGTTTGTCATCAAATCTTTAAAGTGTTGCCCAAATATGACATGGCTTCTAAAAGGGGTAACAAGCTACTTGGGGTATACCATCCCAAAGGTAAATACATATTTTGTCTTATTCAATTTGGTACACCCTAAGTATTACGGTACACCCCATTAGCAATCTTGAAATATGATGCATTTAATTAAGTTAAGTTTAATTTTAAGATATCATTATGTTAACTGATAAATTAAAAATAACATCTAATTCTCAAAGTTATTTCTTGTTTATAAATCTAATTTCCGTTAATTTAATTTAGTACGCCTTTCATAAATATAGATAATAAGATATAAACTAGACAATCATAACTTAAAATAAAGACTTTAAAAATAAAAATTAGGGGCTATGTTCTTCATCTTGTTTATCTTCTTCATTTCACTCAATGCGCTCATGAACGAAGTTTCATTTGTTTATCTTCTTCTCTGCCTTCAAATTTGCTTTGCTTTGCTTTGATTTTCCTTATCTTGAACTCTTCTTTTCCTTTTCTTAGCTGCAGGTTAAATTTGGTTAATATCCACAACTTGTAGACTTCTTTGCTTTTTACCTATTTCTTTATAACTGTCACATATCTTGCTATAACAATGGCTTCAACCACTCTAGAAAAATCAAGATGGGTTTCGAATTTTCACATTTGAATTCTTTTGGGAGAAGATATATAGAATTTTTTTTGTAAAAATTTTGGGGTAAATTTTGTGGTTGAAGTTCACATATTTATAGCGATAGAGAAATTTGGCCTAAAATAGTTACTTTTGCTTTTTCAATTTGGCCTATTTTTAGGCTAACATGAAAAAGTGATAGTACTTCTTTTTAGGAGCAAGGTAGTATAATTTAGAAATAACACATCTCTCAAACTATGCCACGGATATTTGTAAATTTTATCTGATTGGGAAGCATTTTAAAACACCTAATTAGAGAATATAAACATGTCTATTAAATTATAATATTGATTATACTGATATTTAGCAATAATAATTGTTAGAGCACTGCTCGGTTGAACCCACCAAGCGTTGTTATGTCAAGTTTTGTTGTCATATTTAGTTCCAAAACTTGAGTCGTTTGTGTTAGAGCATTGCTCGGTTGAACCCACCAAGCGTTGGTATGTCAAGTTTGGTTGTCATATTTTAGTGTAACAAAACTCATTTAAGAGTCGCTTGATTTATATGTACTAGAGTCAACTTCGTATAGGTTAGCTTGAAAGTATTAGGATGAGACATTACAAGTATTTCGAAGACTTGATGATGTGAAGAAGAAGACGGAGCTACAACAATAACATAATCCTTGCACTCGAGGTTAGTGATATTTGACTTGAGCTGTTTCATTCCCTAACGTATCTTTCAAGTCGTGCATATTGAAAACATAAAGCTGCAAGCATGAACACTCTAGATAGACATAGTATTAAGGAATACAATATGAAATTTCTTGCTTAACCATTAAACTTTGTATATAAGTCATAATCGTATGAATGCTATTGTGATTATGTATGGGTATGAGGTGAGGATTTCATCCTAGGGAACAATGTTTACATGTGTTCTAAGGAAGTAAGTTCATGATACGTGTTGTGAACCTAAAGGAAATCTCAGGCGTTATTGGGGTTGTTCTTCATTGCATATCTTATGAACAACCAATATGTGTGATGTGTATAACAGTTCACAACTTGTGTGTGTTCTTGGTAAAAATATTCACATAAGGCCGACTTTTGTATTGGTATGACTTTTATTAGTAAAACCAATCTTAAGTAATCACACGGGGTATGATCGGGTTGTGTATGTCCGAACTTATTACTGGGAAGAGGGAACCGATCCTAGTAAGAGGTGTAGTGCATCACAAGGGGAACCGATCCTTGTATGAGGTGCAGCAAGGTTTATGGAAAAAAGGGAACCAATCCTATGAACATGTGCAACAAAGTTTTGTGAAGGGGTGTCCTATGGACATGTGCATATACAAGTTAGATACCATATATATGTTGGGAGCAGATCCTAGTACCTAGTCAGTAGTTTCTTTGGTAAAACTAGTGTAACTATGCACGGTACTCACATGGAAACCCATGAGATGTGATTGAGTGGAACTTGATCAATCACATATCCCTTGAAAGTTTGATGAACCAATTCTAAACTTGTTTGGAAGTGTGGTAAATCGGTTTCAAGTGAGAAAGCATGGTAAAGACTTGCAAGAGTAAGATGTCGACACTCTTTGAACACGGTGCATTAATGCTTATTCTATTTTATTCAAAGATATTCCTTAAAGGCTAAGAAGGAAGTAAATCCAAGATCGAATTTAAATAAGTTAAGAATCTTTTAATTGGGAGTTTTTAATTATATATGGAAAATAAGAATTAGTAATGTGCATTTGCTAATTAGATTTTCCAAGGAGATTCGATCACTATTTTTGGACGATTGCATTCACAGAATTGTGAAAACCAAATCGGTGGAGTAATGAAAATATCTTGAGAATATTTTCGGTTTGGAAATTCCTTGGTGTCCAAACTTCCTTGTCTATAAATACTTTGAGTTTGCATTTCTAGCAAACTAATCTGCGTAACCTAGACTTCCTCTTTTGTCTTTGGTCTTGGTGAGTGATAGGTGTCTAAAACACCTATATATTTATCTATTGTTTATGCTTTCTTTGCTTAGTTTTCTTGTAAATTATGTATCTTATGTTTTGCTTGATTATTTAGGTATTTAGGAGTCATTGGAGCAAAGAAGAATAAATCTTGCTAAAAGGACAAGGCGTAGATGGAGGCGAAGCTAGCAAGCACACATCTCTTTTAAGGCATTGGAAATAAGAATTACGAAGAAATTATGAAAGAACTAGATTGTCGATTATCTCAGAGACTGACAGGCCAAGCACCTAGGTTGGCCCTTATCCAGCACTTGGTTGGCTGAATCATGTTCCTACACAAAATCTAAAAACCAAATTCAGTTCCCAATCATTGATATGCCTTTCTTTCATCCCACCTGAAATCAAGAGAAGGCGGCGTGATGTTGAAATTAAGAAGAGCACTTTGGTGCTGTAATTGAATCGAGAGAATGTGGAGAGTGGCTGTTGCAGCTGGCGGGAGAAATCAATGAAGAGAATGATGCTGTTACTGGATTAAATCAGAGGTGAAATAGATCGAGAAGGTGGAGATTATAACAGGGTTTGGTGAGAAGCTCTTTGCCGTGAATCGAAGAAGAAATAAAGAGGAATGAATCAGTAAATGGGTTGTCTTTGAACGCGAATATGGTGGAGTGTTGAGTTTGTTCGATGTGCATCTGAATTAGGGTTTTATTAAATGGGAATTTGAGATCAAAATGGAGCTAATGGATTGCGATGGGGAGTACCGAAACTGAATTTAATGAGCAAGGCATCGATGGTCTGGGGATTTGATGGCTTGTGGTTCGATATTGTGAGCTAGGAACGGAGTAGTTGTAGCTGCTGTAGCTAGGAACTGAAGTATTGCAGGGCTTGAGCCTGGTGGTTTCTGGTGCTATGTATTGATGGCTTAGCAGGTGGTTTAGGTGGTTCTGGTTGTAAGCTGCTGTTGAAGCTGTTGTTGCAGGTGCATATGTTATTGGTACTAGGAAGAAGTGGTGTGACACTGTGTTGGTGAGTTGTGGCCATTGATTCATGGTAATGCACAGGGTATTGGAGATGCAGTCATCTAGATGGGATTGCATTTGCAGTGAAGGTGCTAGGCTTGTGGTGTTGCAGCTCGGCTCGAGTCGACACTACTGAGATGAACAAAGGTTGCAGAGAGGAAGCTGTGGAGCATTGCAGGTTGTGGAGTGCGGCTTAGCTAATGTCACAGATGGGTGTAACTGAGAACTGGCGCTATGTTGCTGCAGTTATGGAGGGAGTATCTAGTGCCAGTGAATGCAGCTGATACTGAAGTTATGAGCGGGAGAGGATGTTCCTATGGTGACTGTAATAGAGTATATGGTGGTAGTTACTGCCAAAAGGTCTCGCGGCCGAAGTGAAGCTCAAAAAGGAATATGTTAGAGGTGTTGGTGGTCTGTGAACTGAAATGGAGCTAGGTTGAGCTACAGGTGCGGAAGTGCAGGAAATATGGTGTTACAGTTTATATGGGAAGATGATAAATTGCAGGGCAAGGCTGGTGTTTGGAGTGTTTGCAGCTGTGGCTGGGTAGCATTGGTGGCAGTATTCAGCTTGGTGATGATAAGGACTGAACCAGTGCTGCTAGAGTTATAGTGTAGGTGGGTGTGGATGTATGCTGTTGATGTGCTGGAGCTATGAGGTTCAGCTA
>JAJJWX010001883.1:0-32247 GCA_023529315.1 Papaver bracteatum
TCCCAAGACCTATTGCTCCCTAGATGTTTTTTCATGTGAATGAATAAAACATTAGTCCCATATAGACTAAAACACTAAGAGTTTTAGACTTAAATAGCATTGGTTTAGCCTTAAGGGTATGGCCCTTTGGGTCTTTAGACCTTTGTGTATGGGGAAAGCCTAGACTCGCAAGGTTGCCTAAACCTTATTGCATTTCTTATTGCCTTTCCCGTTCGTGCGGTGCTTCGCATGCAGAAGCACGCACGTCGCCGCTCGCTCGGACGTGGGCGGCGGGCGGGCGGGGCGTGGGCGTGGGAGTGGGAGTGGGTGTGGGTGTGGGTGGGTATCCGACCCATCCTTTCTTTTTGCTGAAATTTACCACACGCTTCTCCCACACATGTAAAGAATTTTATTCTTTGCCTTCTCGGTTTTGGATATCCGACAGCCTCGAGAAGCATCTTCGTTCACGCGTGTCACACGGTTTTCTTGACACTTGTACACACTGTTTTCCTCGAGAAGAATCTCGCAAATTTTGAATGCGTGTGCACTTCTTTTTTAATGCGATTTTTACCTTACTTTTGCAACGTTCGAGATGCGTGAATCACGGACAGTCTGTCGTGCTTTGGATTCTCTTCCAACGTTCGAACTTTTTCTTGCTATAAATACGAGTTGTAAACTTCATTTGTAAACCATACCTTTGAGAACTCTTCTTCTTCGAAATTCTTATTCTTTTCTTATGCTTTCGTAAACAATTTTTTTAAGTTTACGTAAACAAAAATCGAGTTCTTATCTTAAACAAGTTGTAGTTTACGAAACATAATTTTGTATAACTACTTCTTTGTTTACGTAAATTAGTTTACGTAAACTTTGTTTAATGTAAATTAGTTTACGTAAACATCATAGTTTACATAAACATAAATTAGTTTTTATATTTATCAGAAACTGGTTGTAATTTCGATTTGTGTTTTGTTTTATCATTTTTGCTGCCAAGTTCTAAGGGTTCTCTCGTGTATGCTACACATAGAGGAGAACTAAATGAGTTGTATCCTGGAGGTAATTTGTTAATTGCTATAGCATCTCGTGAGGAGTAGCAGGCAATATTACCTTTAGCTCAAATAGATCTCATACGTGCCTCTACTAAGTTTATTGAGTTATTTGTTACTACTATCAGTGTAATCTAAGTATTATTTCCCATTTGCATTCGATTATTGTAATTAATTCCAACAAAAATAACTGTAATATCGTGCCTTATTGTAATATTGTAATACTGTAATATTCGTTGTTGTAAGAACATGGGAAAGAATACTGTAGAAAAACCACCAAAGTTCAGTGGTAAGGACTTTAAGAGATGGCAGTCTAAAATGCTATTCTTCCTAAACGACCAAAGGTTAGATGGATATGCTTTAGAAAAACCTCGAGAAAACTTCATCACCGTGGTAATGAAGATAAATTGACAGGTGGAATAGGAAGAATTATTTGTGCAAGAATCATATTCTTAACCCGTCTTGATGACTCCTTGTATGACTTCTATAATGCAAAAGAAGATTTTAATGCTTTTGATTTATGGGAAGCTCTAGAAGAAAAATATCATGTCAAGTCTTGGAAGTAAGAAGTTCTTGATGGCTAAGTTCTTAGAATACAACATGACCGACTTAAAAGCTGTGGTAGAACAGTTAATTTAACTTCAACTCCTCATCAGCGAGATTCTTGCTCAAGGCATGACTTTTGATGAAGCTCTACAAGTATCAAATTACTGTGATTGAAAAGCTTCCACCCTCATGGAGCGAATATAAGAGGAGGTCGAGACACAAGACTCATGAAATCACCATGGTGGAGCTTGGCAAAAATATCCAGGTTGAGGAGCTTATGTGCAAAGCAAGGACAAGAGCATGATGCTGAGCAAAAACATGTCCAACAAAGCTCATGTTTTGGACGATAAAGCTGCTTCAAAGAAAACTCCCTGGAGAATCCAACCAAAATGGGTAATAGACGTAACAGGACGTCGAAAACCCAGAGGTAACAATTTTAAGCCTAGAGGTGGTGTCACTAAGCACACCATCAAAGGCGACTGTTTTAATTGTGGTAAACCTGGACATATGGCTAAAGACCGTAAGGCCCCTAAAAGGATCAAATATGATCCAAAACAGAAAAATAAGGCAAACATAGTAGAGGACTCGGATATTTCACCGGCATGGTGTCGAAGTCGACCTTGTCTCTAGTATGACTAATGTGAGAGACTGGGTGGATTGATTTGGAGCCACCAAGCATGTCTCAGTAAATTCAGAATGCTTTCTCCTCCTATGCCATAGTAGGAGATGATGAGAAATTGTTCATGGGAAATTCTTCCACCGCGAAAGTGGTGGGGAAAGGCAAGGTTTAACTGAAGCTAACTTCAGAAAACTCTCGCATTGAATGACATATTCTACGTCCCAGACATATGCAAAAATCTCATCTCAGAAACCATCCTGCTAGGAAAAGGTTTTAAAATTGTTGCTGAGTCCAATACTATTGTGATTTCTAAGCATGGTGAATTCGTAGGAAAAGGTTATGTTACCGATAACATGATTAAGCTTAGTGTATCTGATTTGAAATTGAATGTTAATGCATCTTCTTCTGTTTATGTTTGTGACTCCTCACATGTTTGGCATGATAGATTTGGGCATGTTAATTTCAAATCGCTAGAAAGACTTGCTAATTTAGGTTGCATACCAAAAATAAACTTTGATAAAAAACAAAGATGTGAAATCGTGTTGAATCTAAATATGCAAGAAAACCATTTAATAAAAGTGTTGAACGTAGAACAGTTCCTTTGGAATTAATACACTCGGATTTAGGAGACTTGAAATCAACACCAACAAGAGGTGGTAGAAAATGGTATATCACTTTCATAGATGATTACTCACGATATCACAAGTTCATCTTCTTAGAAGTAAAGATGAGGCCTTAGAGGCTTTCAAGTTTTATAAACTTGAAGTAGAAAACCAAAAAGGAGTTAAAATTAAAACTCTTAGGTCGGATCATGGCGGTGAGTATGTGATACCCATAGGTGAGTTTTGTAAACATAATGGAATCATTCATGAAACAATCGCACCATATTCACCTTAATCGAATGGTGTAGTTTGAAAGAAAAATATAACACTCATAGATATGGTAAATGCTATGTTGACAAGTTCGTGGTTATCTTCGAACTTGTGGGGGAAGCTATCCTCTCTGCTTGCTATATTTTGAACCGAGTTCCATTTAAAAAATCGATAAAACTCCTTATGAATTGTGGAATGGTAAACAACCTTCATATGCATACTTTAAAGTGTGGGGGTGTTTGGCCAAGGTGGCCATTCCTCATCCCAAGAAAACTAAAATAGGTCCCAAAACAATTTGACTGTGTTTTCTTAGGGTATCCTGAGCATACAATTGCACACAGGTTTATGGTCATCGATTCGACCATAATAACATTGGTCAGAATACCATATTGGAATCTAGAGATGTCGTGTGTTTTATGAACACATATTTCCTTTAAGGTCTGGACCTTGTAAAAGGGTCCATGATGATCTCCTGGATGTTCCATCGACTAGTCAAACTCCAACTTTGGAGTATGAGACTGAACCAAGAAGAAGTAAGAGGGTTAGAAACTGAAACAAGTTTTGGCCCCGATTTTTTGACTTTACGGTAGAGTCTGAACCCCAAACCTATAAGGAAGCTATGACTTCTCCAGAAGCTCCTTTTCTGGGAAGAAGCTTCATTAAATGAATGGGAGTCCATTCAAAGCAAAATGAAACTTGGGAGTTTGTAGACTTGCCTCCTGGAAGTAAATCCATAGGTTGCAAATGGGTGTTCAAAAGGAAACTTAGAACAGATGGAACTATAGATAAATATAAAGCTAGGTTGGTAGCTAAAGGCTATAGACAATTGGGAAGGAGTAGATTTCTTTGATACCTATTCACCAGTCTCTAGAATCACCTCGATTAGAATGTTGATTGCTATTGCTTCAATTTATGATTTGCATATACATCAGATGGATGTTAAAACTGCTTTTCTATATGGTGAATTGAATGAAGAAATTTATATGGATCAACCTGAAGGATTTATAGTAAAAGGTTGTGAAAACAAAGTATGCAAGTTGAACAAATCTCTATACGGTTTAAAACAAGCACCTAAACAATGGCATGAAAAATTTGATCATGTTATGATAACTAATGGTTTCAAGGTTAATGAATCTGATAAATGTGTTTACATTAAATCTGTGTATGATTCTCATGTTATTGTTTGCCTATATGTTGATGATATGCTCATATTAGGTAGCAACCTTGATATTATTAATACCATTAAAAGCATGCTTAGAGATAATTTTGACATGAAAGACTTAGGCCCTACTGATGTAATCTTAGGGATGAAAATCGAAAGACGTCGTCGATGGATATAGTCTTAGTCAATCTCATTATCTTTGAAACCGTATTAAAGAGATTTAATTATGAAAATGCTAAACTGCGTCTACTCCATTTGATCCCACTTGTAAATTGAAAAAGAACAAGGGTGAGGGTATTGATCAACTTGAGTATTCTCGCATTATTGGTAGTCTTATGTATCTTATGAATGTACAAGACCCGATATTGCTTACTCCGTGAGTAGATTAAGCAGGTATACTTGCAACCCAGGGAAGGATCACTGGAATGCTCTCTTCGGAGTTTTACGTTACCCGAGAGGGACCTCAAACTATTGCTTAAGTTTTGGGAAGTATCCCGCTGTCTTCGAAGGGTATTGTGATGCCAATCGGATATCGACTCGAGAAGAGTGCAAATCTACTAGTGGGTACATCTTCTTGCTTGGAGGTGCGTCTGTCTCATGGAAGTCTACCAAACAGACATGTATAGCTAAATCCACTATGGAGTCTCGAGTTTATAGCCTTGGAAAAAGCTTGGAGAGGAAGTCGAATGGATGCGATGTTTCCGGGAGGAATTCCACTCAGCCCAAGCCCGTGTCTTCAATTGCCATCCACTGTGATGTGAAGCTGCTCTTGGTTGCGCAAAGAACAATGTATACAACGGGAAGTCTATACATATACGAAGAAGACATAAGACGGTGAAACAACTACTCTCATCGGTATTATCTCGATAGACTTTGTAAAATCCAAAGATAATCTTGCAGATCCTTTGACAAAAGGCTTAACCAGAGAGAAAGTTAAATTTACATCGAGGGGGATGGGACTTAAGCTCATTGAATAAATCACCATGAAGGATACTCAACCTTGTGATTGGATTTCCAAGATCAAGGTTCAATGAGACAACTAATTTATGGTGATATTGAGAAAGCACTATCTTTGTCCCTCCCTATGGTGTAATCGTGCGATAGATTTGCTGCAGAAATTAAGGATGATCTTTTGCGATCTTAATGGGTACCATGGCTTTGATTAAAGCGGGGTGTGGCAGGACACTCTTTATGGACCCACCTTTGTGGATGTTGGAAGTGTGGCCGCTTCCTATGAGAATATGAGCTGATTCTCTAGAGACATTCATTAAGTCTGGGATTTTAGCCCACGGCCAAAATGGGCACAACCGCAAGAGCTTGGCAGCTGTTTTCCTGGTTGAGGCATCAATGTGGATGTTATTTCTAAATTGCATTCTTTGTTGGCGGTTCAAGACATTGCGTTCACCGTATCAACAAGCAATTCAGGTAACCTCTCACTAAGTTAAGGTTCAATCCTTGGGACACCTTAGCCTATTTTGTTGCCTTATGTTTTATCGTGTTTTATCGACATGTTTTATTATTCATGTGGGGGATTGTTAGAAAAACAATGTTTTGTTTTAATCAAAAAATGCATGGACCATGTTTTGATCCCAAGACCTATTGCTCCCTAGATGTTTTTTCATGTGAATGAATAAAACATTAGTCCCATATAGACTAAAACACTAAGAGTTTTAGACTTAAATAGCATTGGTTTAGCCTTAAGGGTATGGCCCTTTGGGTCTTTAGACCTTTGTGTATGGGGAAAGCCCTAGACTCTGGCAAGGTTGCCTAAACCTTATTGCATTTCTTATTGCCTTTCCCGTTCGTGCGTGCTTCGCACAGAAGCACGCATGCTCGCTCGGCTCGGCTCGGCGTGGGCGTGGGCGAGGGCGTGGGCGAGGGCGTGGGAGTGGGAGTGGGAGTGGGAGTGGGTGTGGGTGTGGGTATGGGTGTATCCGACCCATCCTTTCTTTTTGCTGAAAGTTCAGTGGTAAGGACTTTAAGAGATGGCAGTCTAAAATCCACTGAAAACCACCAAAGTTCAGTGGTAAGGACTTTAAGAGATGGCAGTCTAAAATGCTATTCTTCCTAAACGACCAAAGGTTAGATGGATATGCTTTAGAAAAACCCTCGAGAAAACTTCATCACCGTGGTAATGAAGATAAATTGGACAGGTGGAATAGGAAGAATTATTTGTGCAAGAATCATATTCTTAACTTATCTTGATGACTCCTTGTATGACTTCTATAATGCAAAAGAAGATTTTAATGCTTTTGATTTATGGGAAGCTCTAGAAGAAAAATATCATGTCAAGTCTTGGAAGTAAGAAGTTCTTGATGGCTAAGTTCTTAGAATACAACATGACTCGATTTAAAAGCTCTGTGGTAGAACAAGTCATTTAACTTCAACTCCTCATCATCGAGATTCTTGTCAAGGCATGACTTTTGATGAAGCTCTACAAGTATCGGCTGTGATTGAAAAGCTTCCACCCTCATGGAGCGAATATAAGAGGAGGTCGAGACACAAGACTCGTGAAATCACCATGGTGGAGCTTGGCAAAAAGATCCAAAGTTGAGGAGATTATGTGCAGCAAGGACAAGAGCATGATGTTGAGCAAAAACATGTCCAACAAAGCTCATGTTTTGGACGATAAAGTCTGCTTCAAAGAAAACTCCTGGAGAATCCAAAGAAATGGGTAATAGACGTAACAGACGTCGAAAACCCAGAGGTAACAATTTTAAGCCTAGAGGTGGTGTCACTAAGCACACCATCAAAGGCGACTATTTTAATTGTGGTAAACCCGGACATATGGCTAAAGACTGTAAGGCCCCTAAAAGGATCAAATATGATCCAAAACAGAAAAATAAGGCAAACATAGTAGAGGACTCGGATATTTCACCGGCATGGTGTCTCAAGTCGACCTTGTCTCTAGTATGACTAATGTGAGAGACTGGTGGCTTGATTTCGAGCCACCAAGCATGTCTCAGAATTAGAATGCTTTCTCCTCCTATGCCATAGTAGGAGATGATGAGAAATTGTTCATGGGAAATTCTTCCACCGCGAAAGTGGTGGGGAAAGGTAAGGTCGAATCAAGCTAACTTCAGGAAAAACTCGCATTGAATGACGTATTCTACGTCCCAGACATATGCAAAAATCTCATCTCGTAAACCATCTTGCTAGGAAAAGGTTTTAAAATTGTTGCTGAGTCCAATATTGTTGTGATTTCTAAGCATGGTGAATTCGTAGGAAAAGGTTATGTTACCGATAACATGATTAAGCTTAGTGTATCTGATTTGAAATTGAATGTTAATGCATCTTCTTCTGTTTATGTTTGTGACTCCTCACATGTTTGGCATGATAGATTTGGGCATGTTAATTTCAAATCGCTAGAAAGACTTGCTAATTTAGGTTGCATACCAAAAATAAACTTTGATAAAAAACAAAGATGTGAAATCTGTGTTGAATCTAAATATGCAAGAAAACCATTTAATAAAAGTGTTGAACGTAGAACAGTTCCTTTGGAATTAATACACTCGGATTTAGGAGACTTGAAATCAACACCAACAAGAGGTGGTAGAAAATGGTATATCACTTTCATAGATGATTACTCACGATACTGTCAGGTTCATCTTCTTAGAAGTAAAGATGAGGCCTTAGAGGCTTTCAAGTTTTATAAACTTGAAGTAGAAAACCAAAAAGGAGTTAAAATTAAAACTCTTAGGTCAGACGTGGCGGTGAGTATGTGATACCCATAGGTGAGTTTTGTAAACATAATGGAATCATTCATGAAACAACGCACCATATTCACCAGAATCGAATGGTGTAGCTGAAAGAAAAAAATAGAACACTCATAGATATGGTAAATGCTATGTTGACAAGTTCAGTGGTTATCTTCGAACTTGTGGGGGAAGCTATCCTCTCTCAAAGATGCTATATTTTGAACCGAGTTCCATTTAAAAAATCGATAAAACTCCTTATGAATTGTGGAATGGTAAACAACCTTCATATGCATACTTTAAAGTGTGGGGGTGTTTGGCCAAGGTGGCCATTCCTCATCCCAAGAAAACTAAAATAGGTCCCAAAAAATTGATCGTGTTTTCTTAGGGTATCCCGAGCATACAATTGCACAGTGTTTATGGTCATCGATTCGACCATAATAACATTGGTCAGAATACCATATTGGAATCTAGAGATCGTGTTTTATGAACACATATTTCCTTTAAGGTCTGGACCTTGTAAAAGGGTCCATGATGATCTCCAGGATGTTCCATCGACTAGTCAAACTCCAACTTTGGAGTATGAGACTGAACCAAGAAGAAGTAAGAGGGTTAGAACTGAAACAAGTTTTGCCCTGATTTTTTGACTCTTACGGAGAGTCTGAACCCCAAACCTATAAGGAAGCTATGACTTCTCAGAAGCTCCTTTCGGGAAGAAGCTTCATTAAATGAATGGGAGTCCATTCAAAGCAAAATGAAACTTGGGAGTTTGTAGACTTGCCTCCTGGAAGTAAATCCATAGGTTGCAAATGGGTGTTCAAAAGGAAACTTAGAACAGATGGAACTATAGATAAATATAAAGCTAGGTTGGTAGCTAAAGGCTATAGACAACAGGAAGGAGTAGATTTCTTTGATACCTATTCACCAGTCTCTAGAATCACCTCGATTAGAATGTTGATTGCTATTGCTTCAATTTATGATTTGCATATACATCAGATGGATGTTAAAACTGCTTTTCTATATGGTGAATTGAATGAAGAAATTTATATGGATCAACTTGAAGGATTTATAGTAAAAGGTTATGAAAACAAAGTATGCAAGTTAAACAAATCTCTTTACGGTTTAAAACAAGCACCTAAACAATGGCATGAAAAATTTGATCATGTTATGATAACTAATGGTTTCAAGGTTAATGAATCTGATAAATGTGTTTACATTAAATCTGTGTATGATTCTCATGTTATTGTTTGCCTATATGTTGATGATATGCTCATATTAGGTAGCAACCTTGATATTATTAATACCATTAAAAGCATGCTTAGAGATAATTTTGACATGAAAGACTTAGGCCCTACTGATGTAATCTTAGGGATGAAAATCGAAAGACGTCGATGGATATAGTCTTAGTCAATCTCATTATCTTTGAAACCGTATTAAAGAGATTTAATTATGAAAATGCTAAACCTGCGTCTACTCCATTTGATCCCACTTGTAAATTGAAAAAGAACAAGGGTGAGGGTATTGATCAACTTGAGTATTCTCGCATTATTGGTAGTCTTATGTATCTTATGAACTGTACAAGACCTGATATTGCTTACTTTGTGAGTAGATTAAGCAGGTATACTTGCAACCTGGGCGGGATCACTGGAATGCTCTCTTCGAGTTTTACGTTACCCGAGAGGGACCTCAAACTATTGCTTAAGTTTTGGGAAGTATCCTGCTGTCTGGAAGGGTATTGTGATGCCAATCTTGGATATCAGACTCGAGAAGAGTGCAAATCTACTAGTGGGTACATCTTCTTGCTTGGAGGTGCGTCTGTCTCATGGAAGTCTACCAAACAGACATGTATAGCTAAATCCACTATGGAGTCTGAGTTTATAGCCTTGGAAAAAGCTGGAGAGGAAGCTGAATGGATGCGATGTTTCCGGGAGGAATTCCACTCGCCCAAGCCTGTGTCTTCAATTGCCATCCACCGTGACAAGTGAAGCTCGCTCTTGGTTGCGCAAAGAACAATGTATACAACGGGAAGTCTATACATATACGAAGAAGACATAAGACGGTGAAACAACTACTCTCTACTGGTATTATCTCGATAGACTTTGTAAAATCCAAAGATAATCTTGCAGATCCTTTGACAAAAGGCTTAACCAGAGAGAAAGTTAAATTTACATCGAGGGGGATGGGACTTAAGCTCATTGAATAAATCACCATGAAGGATACTCAACCTTGTGATTGGATTTCCAAGATCAAGGTTCAATGAGACAACTAATTTATGGTGATATTGAGAAAGCACTATCTTTGTCCCTCCCTATGGTGTAATCGTGCGATAGTGTTGCCTGCAGAAATTAAGGATGATCTTTTGCGATCTTAATGGGTACCATGGCTTTGATTAAAGCGGGGTGTGGCAGGACACTCTTTATGGACTCACCTTTGTGGATGTTGGAAGTGTGGCCGCTTCCTATGAGAATATGAGCTGATTCTCTAGAGACATTCATTAAGTCGGGATTTTAGCCCACGGCCAAAATGGGCACAACCGCAAGAGCTTGGCAGCTGTTTTCATCGGTTGAGGCATCAAGTGTGGATGTTATTTCTGAATTGCATTCTTTGTTGGCGGTTCAAGACATTGCGTTCACCGTATCAACAAGCAGTTCAGGTAACCTCTCACTAAGTTAAGGTTCAATCTTGGGACACCTTAGCCTATTTTGTTGCCTTATGTTTTATCGTGTTTTATCGACATGTTTTATTATTCATGTGGGGGATTGTTAGAAAAAACAATGTTTTGTTTTAATCAAAAAATGCATGGACCATGTTTTGATCCCAAGACCTATTGCTCCCTAGATGTTTTTTCATGTGAATGAATAAAACATTAGTCCCATATAGACTAAAACACTAAGAGTTTTAGACTTAAATAGCATTGGTTTAGCCTTAAGGGTATGGCCCTTTGGGTCTTTAGACCTTTGTGTATGGGGAAAGCCCTAGACTATGGCAAGGTTGCCTAAACCTTATTGCATTTCTTATTGCCTTTCTTTTGTTCGTGCGGTGCTTCGCACAGAAGCACGCACGCTCGCTCGGCTCGGCTCGGCGTGGGCGAGGGCGAGGGCGAGGGCATGGGCGTGGGCGTGGGCGTGGGAGTGGGAGTGGGAGTGGGAGTGGGTGTGGGTGTGGGTGTGGGTGTATCCGACCCATCCTTTCTTTTTACTGAAATTTACCACACGCTTCTCCCACACATGTAAAGAATTTTATTCTTTGCCTTCTCGGTTTTGGATATCCGACAGCCTCGAGAAGCATCTTCTTTCACGCGTGTCACACGGTTTTCTTGACACTTGTACACACCGTTTTCCTCGAGAAGAATCTCTTTAAATTTTGAATGCGTGTGCACCGTTCTTTTAACGCGATTTTTACCTTACTTTTGCAACGTTCGAGATGCGTGAATCACGGACAATTGTCGTGCTTTGGATTCTCTTCCAACGTTCGAACATTTTCTTGCTATAAATACGAGTTGTAAACTTCATTTGTAAACCATACCTTTCTTAACTCTTCTTCTGAAATTTTATTCTTTTCTTATGCTTTCGTAAACAATTTTTTTTAAGTTTACTTAAAACAAAAATCGAGTTCTTATCTTAAACAAGTTGTAGTTTACGTAAACATAATTTTGTATAACTACTTCTTTGTTTACGTAAATTAGTTTACAGTAAACTTTGTTTAACAAAAAATTAGTTTACGTAAACATCATAGTTTACGTAAACATAAATTAGTTTTTATATTTATCGAAACTGGTTGTAGTTTCGATTTGTGTTTTGTTTTATCATTTTTGCTGCCAAGTTCTAAGGGTTCTCTCTGTGTATGCTACACATAGAGGAGAACTAAAAGTAGTTGTATCCTGGAGTTAATTTGTTAATTGCTATAGCATCTCGTGAGGAGTAGCAGTGCAATATTACCTTTAGCTCAGCGTATCTCATACGTGCCTCTACTAAGTTTATTGAGTTATTTGTTACTACTCAGTGTAATCTAAGTATTATTTCCCATTTGCATTCGATTATTGTAATTAATTCCAACAAAAATAACTGTAATATCGTGCCTTATTGTAATATTGTAATAATGTAATATTCGTTGTTGTAAGAACATGGGAAAGAATATCGTAGAAAACCACCAAAGTTCAGGTGGTAAGGACTTTAAGAGATGGCAGTCTAAAATGCTATTCTTCCTAAACGACCAAAGGTTAGATGGATATGCTTTAGAAAAACCCTCGAGAAAACTTCATCACCGTGGTAATGAAGATAAATTGGACAGGTGGAATAGGAAGAATTATTTGTGCAAGAATCATATTCTTAACTGTCTTGATGACTCCTTGTATGACTTCTATAATGCAAAAGAAGATTTTAATGCTTTTGATTTATGGGAAGCTCTAGAAGAAAAATATCATGCTAAGTCTGCTGGAAGTAAGAAGTTCTTGATGGCTAAGTTCTTAGAATACAACATGACTGACGAAAAGCCTGTGGTAGAACAGTTCGTCGAACTTCAACTCCTCATCATCGAGATTCTTGCTGAAGGCATGACTTTTGATGAAGCTCTACAAGTATCGGCTGTGATTGAAAAGCTTCCACCCTCATGGAGCGAATATAAGAGGAGGCTGAGACACAAGACTCGTGAAATCACCATGGTGGAGCTTGGCAAAAAGATCCAGGTTGAGGAGCTTATGTGCAGCAAGGACAAGAGCATGATTCTGAGCAAAAACATGTCCAACAAAGCTCATGTTTTGGACTATAAAGTCGCTTCAAAGAAAACTCCTGGAGAATCCAAAGCAAAATGGGTAATAGACGTAAAGACGTCGAAAACCCATAGGTAACAATTTTAAGCCTAGAGGTGGTGTCACTAAGCACACCATCAAAGGCGACTGTTTTAATTGTGGTAAACCTGGACATATGGCTAAAGACTGTAAGGCCCCTAAAAGGATCAAATATGATCCAAAACAGAAAAATAAGGCAAACATAGTAGAGGACTCGGATATTTCACGGCATGGTGTCCGAAGTCGACCTTGTCTCTAGTATGACTAATGTGAGAGACTGGTGGCTTGATTCTGGAGCCACCAAGCATGTCTCAGAATTCAGAAATGCTTTCTCCTCCTATGCCATAGTAGGAGATGATGAGAAATTGTTCATGGGAAATTCTTCCACCGCGAAAGTGGTGGGGAAAGGCAAGGTCGAACGAAGCTAACTTCGTGGAAAACTCGCATTGAATGACGTATTCTACGTCCCAGGACATATGCAAAAATCTCATCTCGAAACCATCCTGCTAGGAAAAGGTTTTAAAATTGTTGTTGAGTCCAATATTGTTGTGATTTCTAAGCATGGTGAATTCGTAGGAAAAGGTTATGTTACCGATAACATGATTAAGCTTAGTGTATCTGATTTGAAATTGAATGTTAATGCATCTTCTTCTGTTTATGTTTGTGACTCCTCACATGTTTGGCATGATAGATTTGGGCATGTTAATTTCAAATCGCTAGAAAGACTTGCTAATTTAGGTTGCATACCAAAAATAAACTTTGATAAAAAACAAAGATGTGAAATCTGTGTTGAATCTAAATATGCAAGAAAACCATTTAATAAAAGTGTTGAACGTAGAAAAGTTCCTTTGGAATTAATACACTCGGATTTAGGAGACTTGAAATCAACACCAACAAGAGGTGGTAGAAAATGGTATATCACTTTCATAGATGATTACTCACGATACATCAAGTTCATCTTCTTAGAAGTAAAGATGAGGCCTTAGAGGCTTTCAAGTTTTATAAACTTGAAGTAGAAAACCAAAAAGGAGTTAAAATTAAAACTCTTAGGTCGGATCAGTGGCGGTGAGTATGTGATACCCATAGGAGAGTTTTGTAAAAATAATGGAATCATTCATGAAACCATTTGCACCATATTCACCGAGAATCGAATGGTGTAAATTGAAAGAAAAAAATAGAACACTCATAGATATGGTAAATGCTATGTTGACAAGTTCAGGGTTATCTTTGAACTTGTGGGGGAAGCTATCCTCTCTGATGCTATATTTTGAACCGAGTTCCATTTAAAAAATCTGATAAAACTCCTTATGAATTGTGGAATGGTAAACAACCTTCATATGCATACTTTAAAGTGTGGGGGTGTTTGGCCAAGGTGGCCATTCCTCATCCCAAGAAAACTAAAATAGGTCCCAAAACAATTGATCTGTGTTTTCTTAGGATATCCTGAGCATACAATTGCACACAGGTTTATGGTCATCGATTCCGACCATAATAACATTGGTCGAACACCATATTGGAATCTAGAGATGCTGTGTTTTATGAACACATATTTCCTTTAAGGTCTGGACCTTGTAAAAGGGTCCATGATGATCTCCCGGATGTTCCATCGACTAGTCAAACTCCAACTTTGGAGTATGAGACTGAACCAAGAAGAAGTAAGAGGGTTAGAACTGAAACAAGTTTTGGCCCTGATTTTTTGACTCTTACGGTAGAGTCTGAACCCCAAACCTATAAGGAAGCTATGACTTCTCCAGAAGCTCCTTTTCGGGAAGAAGCTTCATTAAATGAATGGGAGTCCATTCAGCAAAATGAAACTTGGGAGCTTGTAGACTTGCCTCCTGGAAGTAAATCCATAGGTTGCAAATGGGTGTTCAAAAGGAAACTTAGAACAGATGGAACTATAGATAAATATAAAGCTAGGTTGGTAGCTAAAGGCTATAGACAACAGGAGGAGTAGATTTCTTTGATACCTATTCACCAGTCTCTAGAATCACCTCGATTAGAATGTTGATTGCTATTGCTTCAATTTATGATTTGCATATACATCAGATGGATGTTAAAACTGCTTTTCTATATGGTGAATTGAATGAAGAAATTTATATGGATCAACCTGAAGGATTTATAGTAAAAGGTTATGAAAACAAAGTATGCAAGTTAAACAAATCTCTTTACGGTTTAAAACAAGCACCTAAACAATGGCATGAAAAATTTGATCATGTTATGATAACTAATGGTTTCAAGGTTAATGAATCTGATAAATGTGTTTACATTAAATCTGTGTATGATTCTCATGTTATTGTTTGCCTATATGTTGATGATATGCTCATATTAGGTAGCAACCTTGATATTATTAATACCATTAAAAGCATGCTTAGAGATAATTTTGACATGAAAGACTTAGGCCCTACTGATGTAATCTTAGGGATGAAAATCAGAAAGACGTCTGATGGATATAGTCTTAGTCAATCTCATTATGTTGAAACCGTATTAAAGAGATTTAATTATGAAAATGCTAAACTGCGTCTACTCCATTTGATCCCACTTGTAAATTGAAAAAGAACAAGGGTGAGGGTATTGATCAACTTGAGTATTCTCGCATTATTGGTAGTCTTATGTATCTTATGAACTGTACAAGACCTGATATTGCTTACTGTGAGTAGATTAAGCAGGTATACTTGCAACCCAGGGTGGATCACCGGAATGCTCTCTTCAGAGTTTTACGTTACCCGAGAGGGACCTCAAACTATTGCTTAAGTTTTGGGAAGTATCCTGTCAGATCTGGAAGGGTATTGTGATGCCAACTGGATATCGAGACTCAAGAGTGCAAATCTACTAGTGGGTACATCTTCTTGCTTGGAGGTGCGTCTGTCTCATGGAAGTCTACCAAACAGACATGTATAGCTAAATCCACTATGGAGTCTGAGTTTATAGCCTTGGAAAAAGCTGGAGAGGAAGCTGAATGGATGCGATGTTTCCGGGAGGAATTCCACCGGCCCAAGCCCGTGTCTTCAATTGCCATCCACCGTGACAGTGAAGCTCGCTCTTGGTTGCGCAAAGAACAATGTATACAACGGGAAGTCTATACATATACGAAGAAGACATAAGACGGTGAAACAACTACTCTCTACTGGTATTATCTCGATAGACTTTGTAAAATCCAAAGATAATCTTGCAGATCCTTTGACAAAAGGCTTAACCAGAGAGAAAGTTAAATTTACATCGAGGGGATGGGACTTAAGCTCATTGAATAAATCACCATGAAGGATACTCAACCTTGTGATTGGATTTCCAAGATCAAGGTTCAATGAGACAACTAATTTATGGTGATATTGAGAAAGCACTATCTTTGTCCCTCCCTATGGTGTAATCGTGCGATAGTGTCGCTGCAGTAAATTAAGGATGATCTTTTGCGATCTTAATGGGTACCATGGCTTTGATTAAAGCGGTGTGGCAGACACTCTTTATGGACTCACCTTTGTGGATGTTGGAAGTGTGGCCGCTTCCTATGAGAATATGAGCTGATTCTCTAGAGACATTCATTAAGTCCGGATTTTAGCCCACGGCCAAAATGGGCACAACCGCAAGAGCTTGGCAAAGCTGTTTTCATCGGTTGAGGCATCAAGTGTGGATGTTATTTATGAATTGCATTCTTTGTTGGCGGTTCAAGACATTTGCGTTCACCGTATCAACAAGCAGTTCAGGTAACCTCTCACTAAGTTAAGGTTCAATCTTTGGGACACCTTAGCCTATTTTGTTGCCTTATGTTTTATCGTGTTTTATCGACATGTTTTATTATTCATGTGGGGGATTGTTAGAAAAAACAATGTTTTGTTTTAATTAAAAAAATGCATGGACCATGTTTTGATCCCAAGACCTATTGCTCCCTAGATGTTTTTTCATGTGAATGAATAAAACATTAGTCCCATATAGACTAAAACACTAAGAGTTTTAGACTTAAATAGCATTGGTTTAGCCTTAAGGGTATGGCCCTTTGGGTCTTTAGACCTTTGTGTATGGGGAAAGCCCTAGACTATGGCAAGGTTGCCTAAACCTTATTGCATTTCTTATTGCCTTTCCTGTTCGCGCGGTGCTGCAGCACATGAAGCACGCACGCGCTCGCTCGGCTCGGCGTGGGCATGGGCGTGGGGTGCGGCGAGTGGCGGAGGGCGTGGGAGTGGGAGTGGGAGTGGGAGTGGGTGTGGGTGTGGGTGTGGGTGTGGGTGTATCCGACCCATCCTTTCTTTTTACTGAAATTTACCACACGCTTCTCCCACACATGTAAAGAATTTTATTCTTTGCCTTCTCGGTTTTGGATATCCGACAGCCTCGAGAAGCATCTTCTTTCACGCGTGTCACACGGTTTTCTTGACACCTGTACACACTGTTTTCCTCGAGAAGAATCTCGCAAATTTTGAATGCGTGTGCACTGTTCTTTTAACGCGATTTTTTACCTTACTTTTGCAACGTTCGAGATGCGTGAATCACGGACAGTATGTCGTGCTTTGGATTCTCTTCCAACGTTCGAACATTTTCTTGCTATAAATACGAGTTGTAAACTTCATTTGTAAACCATACCTTTCTTTAACTCTTCTCTTCTGAAATTCTTATTCTTTTCTTATGCTTTAAGAAACAATTTTTTTAAGTTTACGTAAACAAAAATCGAGTTCTTATCTTAAACAAGTTGTAGTTTACGTAAAAACATAATTTTGTATAACTACTTCTTTGTTTACGTAAATTAGTTTACAGAAACTTTGTTTAACAGAAATTAGTTTACGCAATTAAACATCATAGTTTACGTAAACATAAATTAGTTTTTATATTTATCAAAACTGGTTGTAGTTTCGATTTGTGTTTTGTTTTATCATTTTTTTCGCCAAGTTCTAAGGGTTCTCTCTTGTGTATGCTACACATAGAGGAGAACTAACAAGTAGTTGTATCCTGGAGGTAATTTGTTAATTGCTATAGCATCTCAGAGGAGTAGCAGGCAATATTACCTTTAGCTCAGCGTATCTCATACGTGCCTCTACTAAGTTTATTGAGTTATTTGTTACTACTATCAGTGTAATCTAAGTATTATTTCCCATTTGCATTCGATTATTGTAATTAATTCCAACAAAATAAAGGTAATATCGTGCCTTATTGTAATATTGTAATAATGTAATATTCTTTGTTGTAAGAACATGGGAAAGAATATTGTAGAAAAACCACCAAAGTTCAGTGGTAAGGACTTTAAGAGATGGCAGTCTAAAATGCTATTCTTCCTAAACGACCAAAGGTTAGATGGATATGCTTTAGAAAAACCTCGAGAAAACTTCATCACCGTGGTAATGAAGATAAATTGGACAGGTGGAATAGGAAGAATTATTTGTGCAAGAATCATATTCTTAACTGTCTTGATGACTCCTTGTATGACTTCTATAATGCAAAAGAAGATTTTAATGCTTTTGATTTATGGGAAGCTCTAGAAGAAAAATATCATCTGAAGCTGCTGGAAGTAAGAAGTTCTTGATGGCTAAGTTCTTAGAATACAACATGACTCGATTTAAAAGCTCTGTGGTAGAACAGTTCGTTAACTTCAACTCCTCATCAGCGAGATTCTTGTCAAGGCATGACTTTTGATGAAGCTCTACAAGTATCGGCTGTGATTGAAAAGCTTCCACCCTCATGGAGCGAATACAAGAGGAGGTGAGACACAAGACTCGTGAAATCACCATGGTGGAGCTTGGCAAAAAGATCCAAAGTTGAGGAGCTTATGTGCAGCAAGGACAAGAGCATGATGTCGAGCAAAAACATGTCCAACAAAGCTCATGTTTTGGACGATAAAGTCGCTTCAAAGAAAACTCCTGGAGAATCCAAAAAATGGGTAATAGACGTAACAGACGTCGAAAACCCATAGGTAACAATTTTAAGCCTAGAGGTGGTGTCACTAAGCACACCATCAAAGGCGACTGTTTTAATTGTGGTAAACCTGGACATATGGCTAAAGACTGTAAGGCCCTAAAAGGATCAAATATGATCCAAAACAGAAAAATAAGGCAAACATAGTAGAGGACTCTGGATATTTCACTGGCATGGTGTCTGAAGTCGACCTTGTCTCTAGTATGACTAATTTGAGAGACTGGTGGCTTGATTCTGGAGCCACCAAGCATGTCTCAAATTCAGAATGCTTTCTCCTCCTATGCCATAGTAGGAGATGATGAGAAATTGTTCATGGGAAATTCTTCCACCGCGAAAGTGGTGGGGAAAGGCAAGGTCGAATCGAAGCTAACTTCAGGAAAAATCTCGCATTGAATGACGTATTCTACGTCCCAGACATATGCAAAAATCTCATCTCAGAAACCATCCTGCTAGGAAAAGGTTTTAAAATTGTTGCTGAGTCCAATACTGTTGTGATTTCTAAGCATGGTGAATTCGTAGGAAAAGGTTATGTTACCGATAACATGATTAAGCTTAGTGTATCTGATTTGAAATTGAATGTTAATGCATCTTCTTCTGTTTATGTTTGTGACTCCTCACATGTTTGGCATGATAGATTTGGGCATGTTAATTTCAAATCGCTAGAAAGACTTGCTAATTTAGGTTGCATACCAAAAATAAACTTTGATAAAAAACAAAGATGTGAAATCTGTGTTGAATCTAAATATGCAAGAAAACCATTTAATAAAAGTGTTGAACGTAGAACAGTTCCTTTGGAATTAATACACTCGGATTTAGGAGACTTGAAATCAACACCAACAAGAGGTGGTAGAAAATGGTATATCACTTTCATAGATGATTACTCACGATATTTGTCAGGTTCATCTTCTTAGAAGTAAAGATGAGGCCTTAGAGGCTTTCAAGTTTTATAAACTTGAAGTAGAAAACCAAAAAGGAGTTAAAATTAAAACTCTTAGGTCAGACCGTGGCGGTGAGTATGTGATACCCATAGGTGAGTTTTGTAAACATAATGGAATCATTCATGAAACAATCGCACCATATTCACAGAATCGAATGGTGTAGCTGAAAGAAAAATAGAACACTCATAGATATGGTAAATGCTATGTTGACAAGTTCAGGGGTTATCTTCGAACTTGTGGGGGAAGCTATCCTCTCGCTTGCTATATTTTGAACCGAGTTCCATTTAAAAAATCTGATAAAACTCCTTATGAATTGTGGAATGGTAAACAACCTTCATATGCATACTTTAAAGTGTGGGGGTGTTTGGCCAAGGTGGCCATTCCTCATCCCAAGAAAACTAAAATAGGTCCCAAAACAATTGACTGTGTTTTCTTAGGTATCCTGAGCATACAATTGCACACAGGTTTATGGTCATCAGTTCTGACCATAATAACATTGGTCAGAATACCATATTGGAATCTAGAGATGCTGTGTTTTATGAACACATATTTCCTTTAAGGTCTGGACCTTGTAAAAGGGTCCATGATGATCTCCCGGATGTTCCATCGACTAGTCAAACTCCAACTTTGGAGTATGAGACTGAACCAAGAAGAAGTAAGAGGGTTAGAACTGAAACAAGTTTTGGCCCTGATTTTTTGACTCTTACGGTAGAGTCTGAACCCCAAACCTATAAGGAAGCTATGACTTCTCCAGAAGCTCCTTTCTGGGAAGAAGCTTCATTAAATGAATGGGAGTCCATTCAGCAAAATGAAACTTGGGAGTTTGTAGACTTGCCTCCTGGAAGTAAATCCATAGGTTGCAAATGGGTGTTCAAAAGGAAACTTAGAACAGATGGAACTATAGATAAATATAAAGCTAGGTTGGTAGCTAAAGGCTATAGACAACAGGAAGGAGTAGATTTCTTTGATACCTATTCACCAGTCTCTAGAATCACCTCGATTAGAATGTTGATTGCTATTGCTTCAATTTATGATTTGCATATACATCAGATGGATGTTAAAACTGCTTTTCTATATGGTGAATTGAATGAAGAAATTTATATGGATCAACCTGAAGGATTTATAGTAAAAGGTTGTGAAAACAAAGTATGCAAGTTGAACAAATCTCTATACGGTTTAAAACAAGCACCTAAACAATGGCATGAAAAATTTGATCATGTTATGATAACTAATGGTTTCAAGGTTAATGAATCTGATAAATGTGTTTACATTAAATCTGTGTATGATTCTCATGTTATTGTTTGCCTATATGTTGATGATATGCTCATATTAGGTAGCAACCTTGATATTATTAATACCATTAAAAGCATGCTTAGAGATAATTTTGACATGAAAGACTTAGGCCCTACTGATGTAATCTTAGGGATGAAAATCAGAAAGACGTCTGATGGATATAGTCTTAGTCAATCTCATTATGCTGAAACCGTATTAAAGAGATTTAATTATGAAAATGCTAAACCTGCGTCTACTCCATTTGATCCCACTTGTAAATTGAAAAAGAACAAGGGTGAGGGTATTGATCAACTTGAGTATTCTCGCATTATTGGTAGTCTTATGTATCTTATGAACTGTACAAGACCTGATATTGCTTACTCTGTGAGTAGATTAAGCAGGTATACTTGCAACCCAGTAAGGCGGGATCACTGGAATGCTCTCTTGAGTTTTACGTTACCCGAGAGGGACCTCAAACTATTGCTTAAGTTTTGGGAAGTATCCTGCTGATCGAAGGGTATTGTGATGCCAACTGGATATCAGACTCAGAAGAGTGCAAATCTACTAGTGGGTACATCTTCTTGCTTGGAGGTGCGTCTGTCTCATGGAAGTCTACCAAACAGACATGTATAGCTAAATCCACTATGGAGTCTGAGTTTATAGCCTTGGAAAAAGATGGAGAGGAAGTGAATGGATGCGATGTTTCCGGGAGGAATTCCACTCGGCCCAAGCCCGTGTCTTCAATTGCCATCCAATGTGACAGTGAAGCTGCTCTTGGTTGCGCAAAGAACAATGTATACAACGGGAAGTCTATACATATACGAAGAAGACATAAGACGGTGAAACAACTACTCTCTACTGGTATTATCTCGATAGACTTTGTAAAATCCAAAGATAATCTTGCAGATCCTTTGACAAAAGGCTTAACCAGAGAGAAAGTTAAATTTACATCGAGGGGATGGGACTTAAGCTCATTGAATAAATCACCATGAAGGATACTCAACCTTGTGATTGGATTTCCAAGATCAAGGTTCAATGAGACAACTAATTTATGGTGATATTGAGAAAGCACTATCTTTGTCCCTCCCTATGGTGTAATCGTGCGATAGTGCTGCCTGCAGAAATTAAGGATGATCTTTTGCGATCTTAATGGGTACCATGGCTTTGATTAAAGCGGGGTGTGGCAGGACACTCTTTATGGACTCACCTTTGTGGATGTTGGAAGTGTGGCCGCTTCCTATGAGAATATGAGCTGATTCTCTAGAGACATTCATTAAGTACGGGATTTTAGCCCACGGCCAAAATGGGCACAACCGCAAGAGCTTGGCAGCTGTTTTCATCGGTTGAGGCATCAAGTGTGGATGTTATTTCTGAATTGCATTCTTTGTTGGCGGTTCAAGACATTGCGTTCACCGTATCAACAAGCAGTTCAGGTAACCTCTCACTAAGTTAAGGTTCAATCCTTGGGACACCTTAGCCTATTTTGTTGCCTTATGTTTTATCGTGTTTTATCGACATGTTTTATTATTCATGTGGGGGATTGTTAGAAAAAACAATGTTTTGTTTTAATCAAAAAATGCATGGACCATGTTTTGATCCCAAGACCTATTGCTCCCTAGATGTTTTTTCATGTGAATGAATAAAACATTAGTCCCATATAGACTAAAACACTAAGAGTTTTAGACTTAAATAGCATTGGTTTAGCCTTAAGGGTATGGCCCTTTGGGTCTTTAGACCTTTGTGTATGGGGAAAGCCCTAGACTATGGCAAGGTTGCCTAAACCTTATTGCATTTCTTATTGCCTTTCCCGTTCGTGCGGTGCTTTCAGACAGAAGCACGCACGCTCGCTCGGCTCGGCTCGGCTGGGCGTGGGCGTGGGCGTGGGCGTGGGCGTGGGCGTGGGCGTGGGAGTGGGAGTGGGTGTGGGTGTGGGTGTGGGTGTGGGTGTATCCGACCCATCCTTTCTTTTTGCTGAAATTTACCACACGCTTCTCCTTTCTTTGCCTTCTCGGTTTTGGATATCCGACAGCCTCGAGAAGCATCTTCTTTCACGCGTGTCACACGGTTTTCTTGACACCTGTACACACTGTTTTCCTCGAGAAGAATCTCGCAAATTTTGAATGCTTGTGCACTGTTCTTTTAATGCGATTTTTACCTTACTTTTGCAACGTTCGAGATGCGTGAATCACGGACAGTCTGTCGTGCTTTGGATTCTCTTCCAACGTTCGAACATTTTCTTGCTATAAATACGAGTTGTAAACTTCATTTGTAAACCATACCTTTTAGAACTCTTCTCTTCTGAAATTCTTATTCTTTTCTTATGCTTTCAGAAACAATTTTTTTTAAGTTTACGTAAAACAAAAAATCGAGTTCTTATCTTAAACAAGTTGTAGTTTACGTAAACATAATTTTGTATAACTACTTCTTTGTTTACGTAAATTAGTTCTGAAACTTTGTTTAACAGAAATTAGTTTACTGAAACATCATAGTTTATACAACATAAATTAGTTTTTATATTTATCGAAACTGGTTGTAGTTTCGATTTGTGTTTTGTTTAATCATTTTTTTTTTGCCAAGTTCTAAGGGTTCTCTCTGTGTATGCTACACATAGAGGAGAACTAACAATAGTTGTATCCTGGAGGTAATTTGTTAATTGCTATAGCATCTCAGAGGAGTAGCAGGCAATATTACCTTTAGCTCAGCGTATCTCATACGTGCCTCTACTAAGTTTATTGAGTTATTTGTTACTACTATCAGTGTAATCTAAGTATTATTTCCCATTTGCATTCGATTATTGTAATTAATTCCAACAAAAATAACTGGGAAATGGGTTGGTTACAGAGAATGGGGGGTGAGGAAGTATTACCATTAGAGATTATACGATCAATGTCGGGTTTGAGATCTTCATAAGTGATAACAGGCAGCATCTTCTTAAAGGTCTCACTATCTGTGTGACCATTTAAACCTTTCCGTTGCAAATACTCCACGTGTTCATTCCGAGATAATATTTCAGAGAGAACTCTCTTCTGAATTTCTTCGGCTCTAGTAGTAACTTTTTCAATGTATTACAGCAGTGCCTTCTTGTGCTGATCATAATCAGTAATGACATTAACAGTTGTAGTGAAATCGTCTGCTGGTGATATTTTCATGAGGATCGGTCACCAGCGTTTCTTGGTGAAGTACCTGAATGAAAATTACTTAGATTGGAGTATCCGAGTATATTAGAGGAGATGATGATTGATGGGTGTTTGAAATGGATTAATATTTCATTTGATGAGCGTTTCTTAAAGATACAACTGAATAAGCTAAAATATAAACATTAGGTGATATGATCCACCAAACCGCTCAGCACTTAGTTAGGGATTTAATCCTGCCCGCACAGCACGGCACACACCGAAACGAGCCAAGCCTGCCGTTTGTCAGTCCAATTTAACAATATGAGTTCGGCAGAAAATTCATGATACGGATAAGGTTGTGCATGTTGAGATAAAATGAACCCTAGAAAGAGAAATGGATATAGCATAAAATGACACCATTTGGCAATCCAATTTAACAATATGCTTCCATTCTTTATTTATTTTGAAGTTTTATGAAATATCCTCGCCATCAGTGTGATTTTTACGCTAGTCACGAGATATTGAAATAACTCTATAACATGAATACCTACTTTGATAGATGTTTTCAGATTCTAACAAGCACTACGGGAAAAATACACATCTACAACTGGGGTTTTACAACACTTTTCTAAACATTGTAGAAAGTCCTATCTTTTACAACTGATTTCAAAGGAAGCGTTGTCGTATATCATCACTACCAACACTTAGGACCAAGGGGTTGCGCTAAGAAAACAAACGACAACTCTTTAGGAAAAAAGGTTGTGACGACATTTAGCTATAACAACTCTGTTTTATTAGTGTAGTGACTTATCCTATCACAACTCTCACAAATGTTGTTGAAGAACAAAAAAATATGATAATGAAAATATGTTAGAGGGGAGATTCGAACATGAACCTGCTGCATGGAAGTCTAGCTCGTCAACCATCCTTTCACTTCACCAGTTTTGGTTTTTTTCATTTTTTTAAATAGAAACCTATAACAACACTTATAAGTGTTGTTGAAGTAAAAATATATAATGTTGGAAAAAATGAGGTTGGGGATTCGATCCTGAGCCTACTGCATGGAAGTCTAGCCCATCAACCATCCTTTCAGTTCACAAGTTTTGATTTTTTTTTCATTTTTTTAAATAGAAACCTATAACAACACTTATAAGTGTTGTTGAAGTAAAAATATATAATGTTGGAAAAAATGAGGTTAGGGGGATTCGATCCTGAGCCTCGGGCATGGAAATATACACCACTAACCATCCTACACTATCACAGGTTCTATCAAGTTTGTGGTTCTTTAATACACTAACTTTATGACAACCCTTCATAAGTGTTGTAAAACAAAATGTAATGCCAATAAAATAATGCTCTCAAGTGATTGAGCCACAAAGCAATGGGAAGCCTTCTCTGAAAATTACTTATTTCCGATAAGAGTAGTCCGGTCATTTTCACAGGTCTCCATAATGTTTGTTGCACTTATTTCCATCAAGGGTAATATGGTCATTTTCATATTCGTAATATTTACTTTACCTATTTCCGATAAGGGTAGTCTTGTCATTTTTCACAGTCTCCATAAAAATTGTTGCACTTATTTCCATTAAGGGTAATATGGTCATTTTAACATTTTATAATATTTACTTAACTTATTTCCGATAAGGGTAGTCTGGTCATTTTCACAGTCTCCATAATGTTTATTGCACTTATTTCCATCAAGGGTAATATGGTCATTTTCATATTATGAAATATGTACTTTACCTATTTCCGATAAGGGTAGTCTTGTCATTTTTCACAGTCTCCATAATAATAATTGCACTTATTTCCATTAAGGGTAATATGGTCATTTTTCACATTTTATGATATTTACTTTACCTATTTCCAATAAGGGTAATCTGGTCATTTTCACAGTCTCCTTTATATTTATAGCACTTATTTCCATTAAGGGTAATATGGTCATTTTCATATTCTGTGATATTTACTTTACCTATTTTCGATAAGCACAGCCTGGTCATTTTTCACAGTCTCCATAATGGATTGATCGTTCTTACCAAGTTTCAGGACTTATAGTAGTCCACTCCGACAGGTTTTTCGATCTCGAGCCAGGTTGTGCATACAATATGCCAAAACAGGGTTTGTTTAAAGTTTCGGGAATATTCCAGAGTAATCTTACTTGTAAATGGATGGATTCATCGTTCTTACCAAGTTTTCGGCTTATAGTGGTCCACTCACGGCCAAGATTCGATCTCAGAGCCAAGTTATGCATACAATATGCCAAAACAGGGTTTGCTTAAAGTTTCTGGAATATTCGGAGAAGATGTCACTTGGCATAGTAAATGCATAGAAAAGATATCACCTGGCATAGTAAATACATAGACAAGATGTCACCTGGCATAGTAAATACATAGAGAAGATGTCACCTGGCATAGTAAATACATAGGGAAGATGTCACCTGGCAGATTTCACTGGTGGTAGACAAGCATAATGGTTGACAATATGGATGGATGCTGGCTGACAGACTGGATTGGCTGCACGGGTAGAAACTGGCTGGCAGAGCGATAGAGTACTAGATGGGAATTGGTTGGCAGCATCGCTGGCAACATGAGTGGAAAACGCATGGCAACATGGCCTTGACTTGACCGGTTGTTGACTTTGACCATTGATCGAGTGTTGACTTTGACCATTGACCGGTCATTGGATTTGTGTAATAATGGGCAGGCTGGTGGGCTACTTCTGTTGACTGGTTAGCGGGCTTGGATGTGGGCCAAAAGATGATTCAAGTATCACTTTGGCCCATTATGTGGCATTTTTACTTATGGTACAAACATGAACCTTCGACAAGCTCATGGCCTACGCAATAAGGGAGGGTTCTTCAGTTAACCAGTACAAGACACCTAGATGTGTGAAGCTTGCTCCCATCGTCCAGCTTCTCAACTCTAGGGTGGTTTCTAGAAATATAGGTCTCTTACCAACTTTCGGTCACAAAATGCGCAATGGTTATCAGTGGCCCATGATATTTCGGGTTTGCATTTATCTCTAACAAATTGTCATCAGCTACAGACAAGGACTTTGTTTTTATAAAACATGAAGATTCGTTGACCCTGCCATACGAATTATTAAACAAAACATCAAGGATGACATCTCATCCAAATCATATCACTTAGACTAAAGTCAAGAAGATGCTGAAGGCTACGTATTTGATTTAGGTATTTGAATGAGATTCTAAAAATGAAATATTATAGTTTGATTATTTAAATTATGTTTTTCATTCGTTGTGTAGTGTAATGTGCCTTGATACCACTAAGAGAAGTGGAACAACCACTAAAAGAAGTGGAACTACCACTAAGAGAAGTGGAACAACCACTAAGAAGTGGAGCTCCCATTATGTTGCTTGTGTGCTCTATGTCAACATAGACACTACCTCATAGAACCTATATAAGGCCTTCTAGTTTCCATTGTATAAGCATCCCAAAATCAGTTAAAGTTCCTAAACAAAAGAGAGAAACATTAGTAGTGTATAGAGAGAGTAAGAGCAAGAACAAGGTCTTGTTCTTGAGAGGAGTTTACACTCTTGTAATCTTGTTCATATCATAGTACAACGTTATCGTCGTCTTCCAAAGTGTATGTAGATCATCTTGATCGAACCACTATAAATCCTTGTGTTGTGTGTGTGCCTATTTTACATTTGTTTTCATTTCTATTTCAATTCTCTATTGATTGTGCTTAGAAGAGCCATTGGTCATAACAAATTGGTATCAGAGCTCCGGTTAAAAACGATCTACGATGGCGGCAAAGTATGAGATTGAGAAATTTGATGGAAGAAATGATTTCAATTTATGGAGGCTAAAGATGAGGGTTGTTTTGGTGCAACAAGGTTTGGTGAAAACTTTGAAGGGGAAAACGGCTCTAGGAGAAACATTGAAGGAACAAGAAAAAGAAGAACTCATGGAGAAAGCACATGGATTAATTCTATTGTGTTTGATCAACGAGGTCTTGAGAGAAGTGGCAACGGAAACGACACCGGACGGGTTATGGAACAAGTTGGAGAAAAGGTATATGACTAAATCCGTAACTAATCGTTTATATCTTAAGAAGAAATTACATACTCTTAAAATGCATGAAGGAACGTCTATTATAAATCATATTGATGATTATAATAAAATTCTCTTGGATTTGGCAAATATTGATGTCAAAATTGAAGATGAAGACCAAGCTTTGGGTTTGCTTTGTTCCTTACCACCATCTTATGAAAATTTTGTTGATACCGTAATGTATGGAAAAAATACAATTTCCATGGAAGACGTTAAAGCAGCCTTGAACTCTAAGGAGTTAAAGAAGACGGGTATCGACGGTAAAGATAATTCGGGAGATGGGTTGTTCGTTAGAGGAAGAGGAAACCAAAAAGGCGGATTTGATAGGAGTAGATCAAAGTCAAGGTCTAAATCAAAATCCGGTAAATTCTATTGCTTTCATTGTAAGGAAAAGGGGCATTTCAAGAAGGGTTGTCCAAAATTGAAGACTGTCGAGAAGAATACCAACCAAGGCACCGAATAAAATGTTGAAGAAGAAAGTGATGATGGAGCGGTTCTCACGGTTCATACCGAAAGCTTGGAGAACGGGTGGATTCTTGATTCGGGGTGTACCTTTCACATGTGTCCTCATAAAGAGTGGTTTACTACTTATCAAGCTAGAGAAGGTGGTAAAGTTCTTATGGGAAACAATGTCACTTGTAAAGTGGTGGGTGTAGGTACAATTCAAATTAAGATGTATGACGGTATGGTGAGGACTTTAACTAAAGTTAGACATGTTAGGACTCGAGAAGAAATCTTATTTCTTTGGGTACGCTTGATTCAAATGGCTGCAAGTATCAAGGTGAAGGTAGAGTTATTCGTGTCTCAAGAGGAAGTCTTACAATTATGAAGGGCGAGAGAATTAATGGTCTTTATACGCTGCAAGGTACTACGTGACGGGTGATGCGGCGGTATGTTCTTCAAGTTCGATGATGATACTACCAAGTTGTGGCATATGCGGCTAGGGCATATGAGCGAGAGGGGTTGGCTGTTTTGAGCAAGCGGGGATTGCTTTGTGGTCATAAAACAGGCAAGCTTGATTTCTGTGAACATTGTGTCTTTGGAAAGCGGTGTAGAGTCAAGTTTAGTACAGCTATTCATAACACCAAAGGTATTCTGGATTATATTCATTCTGATCTTTGGGGTCCTTCTCGGGTCGATTCACATGGTGGTGGTAGATATATGCTGACGTTCATTGATGATTTCTCAAGGAAAGTATGGGTATTCAAACTTAAACACAAAGATGAAACTTTTGTCAAGTTCAAGCAATGGAAGACTATGGCTGAGAAGCAAACCGGAAGACAAATCAAGTGCTTGAGGACATACAATGGTTTGGAATTTTGTGGGGGTGAGTTCAACGAGTTCGCAAGGAGCAAGGGATTGTGAGACACCGCACAAAGAGAAGAAAAACACCACAGCAAAATGGTGTTGCAGAAAGGATGAACAGAACCATAATGGAGAAGGCACGGTGCATGCTCTCCAATGCCAGGTTACCAAAGCAGTTTTGGGCAGAAGCAGCAAACACATCAGCTTATTTAGTGAACAAATCTCCATCGACTTCCATTGATTGCAAGACTCCAAATGAAGTTTGGACAGGTTCACATGCTAACTATGAAGACTTGAAGATATTCGGATGTCCAGCCTATGCTCATGTGAATGAGGGGAAGCTAGAGCCTAGAGCAAAGAAGTGTATATTTCTTGGGTATGCAAAGGGCGTGAAAGGCTATAGGTTATGGTGTCCAGCAGAAAGATCAAACAAGTTTCTTATCAGCAGAGATGTGAAATTTGATGAGCAATCGATGTTGAAGCCAAAGAATGAAGAACTAGATGGAGAAGCTGAAGAGGGTGTTAGTGATAAGGTGGAGCTTGGTGACAAGGTGGAACTTGAGGTGCAAGTTCAAGGAAGCAATAAGACTATTGTTTCTGATGATGATGATGATCAAGATATTGTGCAAGAACCTGCCCTGGAAGAAGAAGCACAAGGTCATCAGTACAATCTTGCAAGAGACAGAGAGAGAAGGGAAGTTAGAGCACCTCAAAGATACGGCCATGCTGATTTGGTTGCATATGCATTTTCAGTAGGTGAGAGCATAGATAGGGATGATCCAACAACCTATGAAGAAGCAATCGGTGATGAAGAATCAGTAGAATGGGGATCATCCGCAATTGAAGAAATTGAGTCTCTTGACAAGAATGGGACTTGGGAGATAGTAGCAAGACCAAAAGGTCAAAAGATTGTTGGAAGCAAATGGGTCTTCAAGAAGAAACAAGGCACTTCAGATGGTGAAGGAACAAGGTACAAGGCAAGGCTTGTGGCAAATGGGTTTACGCAAAGAGAAGGCATTGACTACAATGAGGTATTCTCTCCTGTTGTTAAACATAGTTCTATTAGAACATTTCTTGCTATAGTTGCTTTGAAAGATCTAGAATTAGAACAACTAGATGTTAAGACAGCTTTCCTTCACGGTGATTTGGAAGAGCGTATTTATATGCAACAACCAAAGGGGTTTGAAGTTCCTGGAAAAGAAGACCATGTATGTTTGTTGAAGAAATCTTTGTATGGTTTGAAGCAATCTCAAGGCGGTGGTATAAACGTTTTGACACGTTTATGGTGGCAAATGGCTATGACAGGAGTAAGTATGATAGTTGTGTATATCAGGGAAACTCCAAGATGGTTCATTTGTGTATTTACTCTTGTATGTTGATGATATGTTGATTGCTTGCAAAGACATGTCAGAGATCAGAAGATGAAACAGCAGTTGAGTAGTGAGTTTGAGATGAAGGATTTGGGTGCAGCAAAGAAGATATTGGGCATGGAGATTCATAGAAACCGAATTTGAAGGAAAGTTGCATTTGTCCCGAAGGCTTACATCGAGAAGGTGTTGGAGCGGTTTGGTATGAAAGATGCAAAACCAGTAAGTACTCCTTTGGCAGCTCATTTTAAACTTTCTAGAAAGCAATCACCTCAAACTGCAGATGAGGCAGAGTATATGTCTCGAGTTCCATATGCAAGCGCAGTTGGTAGCATCATGTATGCTATGGTTTGTACGAGGCCGGATATCTCACAAGCTGTGAGTGTGGTAAGTAGATACATGGGAAGTCCCGGGAAGGCTCATTGGCAAGCTGTAAAGTGGATTCTGAAGTATCTAAGGGGAAGTACAGATGTTGGTTTAGTGTTTGATAAACACTATGGTGATTCGACAAATGTTGTGGGTTATGTTGATTCTGATTATGCGAGGTGATCTTGATAGAAGAAGGTCATTGACAGGTTATACTTTTACATTGTGTGGAAGTACTATCAGTTGGAGGTCGGTTTTGCAAAGCACGGTTGCATTGTCTACAACGAGGCAGAGTAGTACATGGCAGTAAAATGAAGCGATGAAGGAAGGTATATGGTTGATGGGTTTGGTTGGTGATTTAGGTTTCAAGCAAGAGAATGCAACTTTGTTCTGTGACAGTCAAAGTGCCATTCACTTGACCAAAAAACCAGATGTATCATGAGAGAACGAAGCACATCGATGTCAGGTATCATTTTATCAAGGATGCAGTTGAAGAAGGTAGGATAGCGATGCTAAAGGTTCCTACGGTGGATAACCCTGCGGACATGTTGACGAATCCAGTTCCAAGTATCAAGTTCAAGCACTGCTTGGACTTGGTTGGTATCAACAGGTGTTGAGAGCCCCTGAGGGGGTGAGCGAAAACGATGATGATAAGTGGTGATGGTATTCAAGTCAAGGTGGAGATTTGTAGTGTAATGTGCCTTGATACCACTAAGATAAGTGGAACAACCACTAAGAGAAGTGGAACAACCACTAAGAAGTGGAACTACCACTAAGAGAAGTGGAACAACCACTAAGAAGTGGAGCTCCCATTATGTTGCTTGTGTGCTCTATGTCAACATATACACTACCTCATAGAACCTATATAAGGCCTTCTAGTTTCCATTGTATAAGCATCCCAAAATCAGTTAAAGTTCCTAAACAAAAGAGAGAAACATTAGTAGTGTATAGAGAGAGTAAGAGCAAGAACAAGGTCTTGTTCTTGAGAGGAGTTTAAACTCTTGTAATCTTGTTCATATCATAGTACAACGTTATCGTCGTCTTCCAAAGTGGATGTAGATCATCTTGATCGAACCACTATAAATCCTTGTGTTGTGTGTGTGCCTATTTTACATTTGTTTTCATTTCTATTTCAATTCTCTATTGATTGTGCTTAGAAGAGCCATTGGTCATAACACGTTGAATTCTCAAATCTAACTTCATACCGCTT
>JAJJWX010001884.1:0-70010 GCA_023529315.1 Papaver bracteatum
CACTAAGAAGGCATATTTTACAACTATGAGAGGAGAAATCATAGTGCTAATAAATTTTGTTTTTGAGGATGCTATCAAAACCATCTACCATGATTTTATTTCTTCCATTAAAATGAGAATCATAGATTATTTGTTTATGATGTTAGGGTTTTGTTTCTTCCTTTCTCAACAAAGAAAGAACTGCTGGAGGCACAAATTAGGGGCACTGGAAAACTTCATTACTACTTATATATGAGGGTGTTTACAAATCTTCCCGGTAAACTTAGGGCTAACTGTGGATTTCATTGATCTGACGGCTGATCCATTCATTTGACTGACCGTACTTGGAACTGACATAGTATTGTGTAGGGTTGGGTACAAGACACGTGGAGTTTTTCAAAGATGGACTCTCTTTAGTGAGTTTGTCCGAGTGTAATTTGAGGTGAAATAACCCCTGTCCCTTGATTTCAGGTTCCCCGTTTAAAATAACCCAGTCGACTTGTAACTGCCTTAGAGGCCTGATTTGACCATCTAATGTCTCAAAACCTGAGTTAAATACAGGTGTCACATACACAAAGGTACCGAATGTAAAAAAACAGCTTAGAACTATTCCAAAATCTCAAAAAACTAAGTTAAATCACAGAATACATTTTAGCGACACCACAAAATCCTAGAACATTCTTAAAATCCTGACAGGTCTCCTCTTGATTATTTTTGTTTTGCTCTTACAATGCTGTGTTATGGCTGCGATGCTGTAAAAGGCAGGTTTCTTTGTGTAAGGAGGTTGTATGCTCAAGCCAGATGATTGTAAGGAGGTCGTGTTATGGCTGCTGCTGTAAAAGGCAGGTTTCTTTGTGTAAGGAGGTTGTATGATTTGATTCTGTTGTTGTCATTCTTCTTGTTTGTATGTAGTCCTTAGTTGTTATTGAAACAAACATTAAGAGTTATGTTATGTTTGTAATCTTGAATTCAGTTTTGATAAAATTTGAATTTCAACAACAGGTGCAAAGAAAAATTATAGGTGTTTCCAGTTTTTGGATAAAATTGTGAAAAAAAAAATCATTGTTTTCCTTGTGTTTTCTATGGCCTCATCACCTAGTCAACTCAGTGGGATGGGTGTGTAAGTAAGTTGGGTTGGATTTTGGGTATTTACCGACTCGTACACAAATTGAAAGATTAAAGGGGCGGATATGAGTCAATGCAATAGCTATGAGGTCTCATTCATTTTTCTATTAAATCTTGAAATGCCTTATATAAGAGAGATTTTGTACTGATTAGTAAACTAAAATTTCGTACAGTAGATCAAATCATGAGGACGATTCAACCTTATGAAGTTCATGTAAAGACTCACATTTGTCCCATGATTAGAATCAGTATAAGAAAATCGGATTGATTTAAGAAATTAAAGTTCAAACACAAGGCATTTTAGTCTTATATCCACATTATAACTTGAAGAGGAGCCACTCCACTGAAATATTGAGACATTTAGATCACAAGGATAATTTCCAATTGAAAGAAGAAAAAAAGTAGAAGTTCAAAATTTTGATTTTGCTAAGATACTAAGACGGATTAGTTCATTGCACCATATTTGTGAATACGAAGGTTAATCTTACAGATTTTAGTGCAGACTAAATTATCGGTCCTAAAGAACACTTCATTAAATGACTGCAATGAGAAAAAAAAAAGAAGCAACTTCTTAGCAAAAGCGGTAGAAAATACTCTTCAATACAAATAGGAAACAGCGTCACATCCAGTTGATGATCTTGAGATGGTGATACAGATCCAGTAGTAGTGGTAATCCTACTAATGTAAGCAACAACATCACATCATACATTGGATTTTTTCAATAGATCAACAACATAAATAAATATAACAAGTTGAAAATTAATATTTCAAACAAATCAAAACATTAGTTTAAGTCATGTACTGACTAAATTACAAAAGACAAATTCATAATCCAGATTCAAGAGACACCGATCTATCCTCCCTCCTTTTCTCCCGTCCCAGCCATCTGAGATGCATGAATTGTTGGTTGTTCTGTCTAACTTGTTGTGGTTCTGCATCTGTTTCTCTATCTATTATTTACTACCTTTTTCCTCATCTGTTTCACATCCTTACCCAAAATATAGAACACAGACGCTAATGATGCAACCGTATACAAATTCCAAGGAAAAATTACAATTTGAGAGGAGAAATCATAATGCTGATAAAATTTTATTGTTCACGATTATATTGAACCATCCCCATGATTTTGTTGTGTTTCCATTGTTTCTTGCTTGCTTTCTCTTAACACAGAAGAAGAATAAGAGGCAGCTACAAGTAGAAAACTACCTTTATAGGAGTTATAAGGGGGTTTTGATCTGCCCGTTCTGCCGTTTAACTTAGGTTTTAGTTAGAGTCGTCGATTTCATTAATCTAACGACTAATCCTTACAATTGACCGATCACACTTGTGGACCGGGGGATCCTTGTAGTAGCGGTTGTGATTAGAGTCCGAGAAAAATGAAGAGCTTTAAAGTGTTGGATTTCTTTTAAAAAGAAACCTTGTCTTACTGTATTTTGAGTAGATTCAATTTGAGATGGTTCATGTAGAGTCACATTTGTCCTTTGATAAAAATGAATGAATTAATCATGCGGTCTCAATCACACATACATGAGGTTTAGGTTCACATTTTTTGTAATTTCAGCAAACAATACTTCCGTTTTGGATTGTGCCTACAAATCCTAATAATACATTATTTTGTCTCTTGGTTTATATAATTTTTATTTCTCTGCTTCCGTTTCTAGGGACGCGTCACCTCAGCAAGTTGGGTGTAATTAAATATGCTGAAACTGTAATGCACGTACAGTGAAAGTGGTAGATCTTGAAATCTGAATTCTTAACGTAAAAAACAATATCACATCTCTAGATCTTTTCAGGAAAATATATAAAAGAACACCATAATTAAAATTTGAAACCATTCAAAACAGAACATTAATGCAGTGATTGAATTACAAAAATCTTCAGCAACAAGATAAACATTCACACCACCGATCTGTGCCCCAATTTTTTCTTACAATTCTGTATCTGTTTCTCTAGTTATTATTTACTGACTTTTGCTTCCTCTATTTGTTTGACGTTCTTCACCGTCTTGGTCTACGACGATTGACCCATCAATCACCTTCATCAGTATCACCGGATTCTGTTGGGTCTTCGTCACAAAAAAGAACCCGTGGTAACTTATTCACAAATTATAATGCAGATCTTCGTCACATCAACCAAATATATTTTACGGCTTTTAGAGGAAAAATCATATGCTCATAAATTTATTTTGAGCGGAGAAATCATAATGCGGATAAACGCTAATGCTATTGAAACCATCTTCTATGATTGATTTTGTTGCGATGAAAATCATAGATTTGTTTACTGTTAGGGTTTTGTTTCTTCCTTCCTTTCCCAACACCGAAGAAGAATGGAGGCGTTAATGAGATGAAGGTAAAAACTTCACTACTACTTATATAATGGGTGGTTAGAGATCTTCCCGTCAGGGTTAACATTTGATTTTCATTGATCCAACGGCTGATTCATAAAAAGTGATTGACCGTACTCATGCACAGGCATATAAGTGCGGACAGTTATGTACTAGACAGGTGGAGAGTTATAAATGGTTGGATTCTTTTGAGAGTGTGTTTAAGAGAGGAACTTGAGGTAATTTAGTTGGAGTGCTAATTTGAGGTCCATGAGCATAGTTCAACCTTAAAACTTTTATAAGAAAAAAATATAGAAAACCTTTAAAATGTTTTATTATCGAGATTAAGGCGTACATTGAAATAAGGCTACTAATGTGGACAGGGGCGGAGCCACATGGAGAGGTAGGTATGCACTTGCCCCCCTCAAATGTGAGCTCCCAAGCCTAATTTTAGCTAGTTTATCCAATTTTTTGTCATTTTAACCCTTTTGCACCCCCTCAAACATGCATTAATTGATAAGGTGCCCACCCATTTCTTGATTTCTGGCTCCGCCCCTGAATGTGGAATTCTTTATAAAGAACTGGTACAAAACTCAAAAACACTAGGCGCACACTCTAAACTCTTAAAAGACTCTGCTTTGATATGCAACGTGGCATAAGTTAAAAGCGTTTTTCTTGACCACCACCAATGCCTTCGATGCTTTTTTGATTGAGGACGATAAAAATTTGATGTGGTGATTAATAAGTTGGACACACTCCTTGCATAGAATATAATTAGCGACAGAATATTAGATTAGTTTGCTCCAAAATCTCAAATCAATTCTTCCTACATAATTTTCCTAAAAGCACTTCCTCCAGTTAAACCATCTATGAGCAACAAGGAAATCGTATGTGGGAGGGCAGTGACTGAATATACATATATAATGTATATCACAGAGTATTTGCTCTTCTTATTGGGAAAAAGTTTTGATCTTGCGCTGCTAGATCAAACTTGATCTAGCAGCATAATAGCCTAGCACATGGAATTTTCGTGTTGTCATCCGACCCAAATTTTAACCCTAGTTAAATGTAAACTTTAACCTTATTTTAGCCCGGACTTCGGACAAGAGAAGACATGAATAGCTGGGTAATATGTTACATGTGAAGATTTGCGAGTAAGAGCAACTGCAATGGCAGAACAGTTGAGATTCAACAATTATGAATCAATATAGTACCAACGTCCATTCGTCATGTATATGCATAATTAAACTGCAAAGCTAGTAGCTAGCTAAACACACCCGGCTGATTATGATAGGATCTCCTTCAAGAAAACGAACATCAGCAGAGATTATATCACCAACCTCGATTCTGCTTTATCTCCGGGGTCAAGAACAGCTGCATATTACTGTTTCCGGTGTTCATTACGACAGACCTAATTAAACAAATATTCACCAAAATTTCGCTACCACCACCACCCACTGTAATCATCCATTAAATTAGAGAAACATGCAGAAGTGGGTTCACCTTAGCTTAGTGTTTATCATGATAGAAATATTCATCGGTGACAATTAACTACGGAAAAACAGTTGTGAGAGCTTAGCAACCATTTATACTTGTCGATCTGGAATGCAGTCGGAAAAAATGATGTACTTGTCTTGAAAGGAACTCTAGCATCTACTTTACCATTTGTAAAACAAAGGAAGCAAAAAAAACATACAAAATAAAACAAGAGAAGAACGGCTGTGTCAATAACTAAAAACCATTAAGCATTAGGCGGCAGCAACAGCTAAAAGGTGGGAGGCATTTGAAGTACAACATATGTTTACATCTAACTAAGGTTAGAGCTTGGGTTGGACAGTATCAAAAAGTGCCACATGCTACATTACTATGTTGCTAGATCAAAATCCTTTCCTTCTTATTGTCACAGTTGTTTGTCCTGTCATAAGAATCCATGAGACAGTAATGAGGTCTCAGTCTCACTATGTTTATTCTTTTTTAATTAAATCTTAATTTGCCAGCGAGCTTTTAAATTGACTTGGCTTAGGAATTTAAACTCAAATGTATTTGAATCACATATATTTCTTAGTCCGGTGATTTTTCTATTGAAAATTTTGTTATCAGTAATGGGCCGGATGGTTTGATACATTAGATGGTGGCTAAAAACTTAACAGTTACAAAAAGGAATACTCTAATTGCGTTATTCTCTTCAAGAGATCAACGAAACCAATGGCAGAGTAGTTTTTTTGTTACTCTTCAAGATAACAAAAGGAATACTCTACCTGACTATCTCGCAATCCAAATGAAATTTAAGGATTTTCTACACTTTAACTTTAAATTTGGTGTTTCTAAAGTGTTACCATTCTCATGATGAAGTTTGTTAGTAAAATGGTTACCACAAGACACTATGACCGCTTTTATTGTAATTTCATTTGGTAACCCCCTAGTATAAATTGACATTAAAGCAGTGATTAAGACCAAATTGGTCTGTTAAATATTGAAAAACACAAGAGTACTAGCAGACGCATAACCAAAAGAAGCTCTATTAGGAGATTACTCTTTAAAGATTTGTGTCATTTTTGTTCACCAATTCGGTGGATTGAGATATGGGAGAAAACTAAAAGTTTTAGGGAAGGATATAAATTATTTAATTTCATTTAGAAAATAACTATTCGGAATGCTATAATTTTTTATTCCTTGAAGATCCTAAAGTTTTGTATACTTGCACCAAATAGCTTCATACTAATTAAAGACTTAATTTCATATGAAATCACCTTTTTCGCTTTTAACTTTGAACTTTAAGATGGCCGTCCTATAATTGGAAGTGAGGTGTTACAAATGCGAGGTGTTACAAGCCACATTTTGAACTTTAAGATGGCCGTCCTATAATTGGAAGTGACGTGTTACAAATGCGAAATCATGTTATTGACTTATTGTTCCATCCAAATTAAGGAACCCAGATAGGCAGAGATACCCAGCATAATCCATATTAGAGAACTATGATGAAAGTCCAAAATACACAGTACTAACAAGTTACTACAGTGGAGTTAAATGTCAACTCAGTGAGTTGGGTGGAATTATGTTGAGTTGGATTTTGGGTAGGCGACCCCTGTACAAAAATTGAGATTTGATCCCATGAATCAATCACAGGATCTTCTTTTCACTGATGAGAAAAAACAATTAATTGTACTCTGATAAAAAAAAAAATCAGTAGATCGAATCATACAATAACTAAATTACAAATTTCACAATCAATAATTAAACCTATCAATGCCACTTTCCGGTCTAACTTCCTAGATCTTATGGTTCTGCATCTGTTTCATTTCATGATATTTTCTAGTATCCCATTCTTCTTCTTTATCTGTTTCACATTCTTTGCCGTCTCGATCTTAATCTTCTGATTAAGCTGTGGATGTTGATCACTTAAATGCATAAGATCAATTAAAATTTTAAAACGTTCAGAGGATAAATCATAATGCTGATAAATTTGGTTCATGAGGATGATAATGAAACATTCTTCCATGACTGATTATGTTGCCATCGATGAATCTAATGTTTCCTTCTGATGTTAGGATCTGATTTCTTCCTTCTTTCTCATCACAGACAACGGACGAGGGAGGCGCAAATAAGATGTACTATTTATATAAGGGGTGGTCGGATATAGAGGTGTAAAGTGGGATGTGCCAGCACGAGCACAGCCCAGCACAGCACGCTAAAATTTGAGCACAGCCCAGCCCAGCACGTGACTTAGCTCAGCACGGCACAGCACGTTAGTTAAATGGGACGTGCTGGGTTTGAATAATTGGCACAGTAGCACAAAGACGCGGCACGGATAAGCAACGTGTATCATCCCATTGAAAGACATTAAGAAAGCACGTCATAATATGTACAAGTACACCATATAACAAGGCATAATACATCACATTTTTTGTATATTTCACAAAAGAGTCACTATTCTAGCTAGTTTTTAACATTTTATACTGACTTATTTATAACAACACATATAATATCTTAATATTTGGAAAATATATTTCAATATCGTTGTTATAATATCGTCATCTATATTTAACTAGAACATTAATTTACATGACGATAATCCAATTTTATATTTGATGGACTATTTATTTTTATTGAATAAACTTGTTAATTTTACTTGAAATAATATCAAATGGTATGTTGTCTAATTAAATTCTTGTGATAATGTCCGACTTAATGTATACATTAAGTAATTTCAAATTGTTTATAGCACGTGTGCTAGCATGGCACAAAGACGGCACGTTTATTCGTGGTGTGTTGTGCTCGGGCTGTCTTTGTTCCTAGCTTTTGACTAGTAAAGCACAGCACGGCACAGCACGTTTAAATCGTTGGCACAGCACGGCACATGGCACGTGAAGCACGCGACTTCGTATGCCGGGCTGTGCCGGGCCAGCACGTTTTACACCTCTAGTCGGATACATAACCACCCCTTATATAAATAGTTGTAGAAAACTCCGCTACTATTTATATAAGGGGTGGTTATGTATCCGACCGTTCTTAGGGTTAACATTATTGCCGTTGATTTTCATTGATCTAACAGCTGGTCCATCTAATTGACTGGCCGTGCTTGTGGACCGGCGTATTATCGTAGACAGACAGTTGTGGTCCATCTAATTGAGTTGTAGTGTTAATTTGAGATCTGTAAGCTTAATTCAACCTTAAAATGCTTGGTTAAGGTGAGCAGCCGAATAAAGCTTGTAATGTGTAATTCTATAAAATGAAAGAACTGTAAACACTTGATACAAAACAAAGAAACACAGATGCACTGGTGGCACACTCTTACAAAATGTTCATTTAATCTTAATGGTAACATAAGTGGAAAGTGGATTTCTTGACTACCACTAAAATGGATCTAAGATTTAGTGATTAAGGACAGATCAAAATACTATATGTTGATTAATATATTAGACACGCTCTTTTGCATAGTTGCAACACTTAAATACTGGATTAGTTAGCTCCAAAATCTCAAATCAATCCTCTTTCTATACAATTAGGTCAGCTAAGAGATTTGATAACATGGGAAAATAATTTGCCGTCTACCCTGGAAAAGTTGATATCGCCGTCTAGATCTACCTTAGAAAAGTTGATCCTCTTTATCTACGACCTTAGTATTGTTGTTCTATATACTGCATCTCCTTCTGGATTGTATTTTCTTCGACTTAATTTGTGTTTTGATCTTCCAATTCCATGTAGGAGCTAGGTGACTGAGGATTTTTTTTGTTGAAGAAAACTTAAAACAACATATATTACAAGTATCACGGAGGAACCATTTGATGAAGTATGAAGTTTACCTATTCGTGTGGAATCTCCATTTTCTTCTTCTGAGTCTATGAAATGTATGATCATGTGTTCCACCACAACATCATGCAAAATACGATAAATGTTTCCTTTTAAGTAGTTAGTTGAGAAAGATGGAGATTTTGAAGGGTTAGATTTCTTATAAAAAACCCTAGTCTTGCAGTATTTGAGAAGACTCAGTTTGAGGTTGACGACTCATGAGGACGATTCAACCTTATGAAGTTCATGTAAAGACTCACATTTGTCCCATGATTAGAATCAGGATAAGAAAATCTGATTGATTTAAGAAACTAAAGTTCAAACACAAGGAATTTTAGTCTTATATCCACATTATAACTTGTAGAGGAGCCACTCCACTGAAATATTTAGACATTTAGATCACAAGGATAATTTCCAATTGAAAGAAATTCTTTTTCAACGCTCAGTAGAAGTTTAAGATTTTGATTTTGCTTCAATACTAAGACGGATTAGTTCATTTCACCATATTTGTAAATATGAAGGTTAATCTTAAAGATTTTAATGCAGAATGCAGACTAAATAATTTGGAGTATCGGTCCTGAAGAACACTTCATTAAATGACTGCAATGAGGAAAAAAATAAGCAACTTCTTAGCAAAAGCGGTAGAAATACACCCAAAGTTGTAGTGAATCGTTGACTTTCACTTTGGTCATATACTCTCCAGTAGAAATAGGAAACAGCGTCACATCCAGTTGATGATCTTGAGTTGGTGATACAGATCCATTAGTAGTAATAAATCCTACTAATGTAAGAACAACATCATATCATACATTGGATGTTTTCACTAGATCAACAACATAAACTAATATTTGAAACAAATCAAAAAGGTAGACTAAGTCATGTACTGACTAAATCACAAAAGAACAAATTCATCATCCAGATTCAAGAGACACGCCACTTTCCTCCCTCCTTTTCTCCCGTCCCATCTCAGATGCATGAATTGTTGGTTGTTTGTCTATCTTGTTATTGGCTCCGCATCTGTTTCTCTATCAATTATGTACTTATACTACCAGATTATGGTGTTTCAAATCTTATAACTTAATATATCATATTATGGTAAATCCTACTAATATAAGCAACAACATCACATCACACATTTGATGTTTTCACTAGATCAACAGCACAAATACATATAACAAGTTGTAAATTAATATTTGAAACAAATCAAAACCGTAAATTAAGTCATGTACCGACTAAATTACAAAATAACAAATTGATCATCCAGATTAAAGAGACACGCCACTTTTCTCCCGTCCTAGCCATCTCAGATGCATGAATTGTTGGTTGTTCTGTCCAACTTGTTATGGTTCTGCATCTGTTTCTCTATCTATTATTTACTACCCTTTTCTTCATCTGTTTCACATCCTCAGCCAAAAGATGAAACCCATCAACTGTTAAAGATGAAACGGTGTTAAATTTTAAGGAAAAATTAAAATTTGAGAGGAGAAATCATAATGCTTATAGATATTGTTGTTGATGATTCTATTGAACCATCCGCCATGATTTTGTTGAGTTGCCATTGATAAGATTCGTAGATCATTTGCGTTTATTGCCATGATTTTGTTTTTTCCTTCCTTTCTCTCAACACAGAAGAAGAATGGAGGCGCAAATAAAAGAGACAGCAGTAGGTTGAATGGAGGCTATAAGCTGAAGATGAAACTTCACTACTACTTATATATTTGGTGGTTACAGATCTGCCCGTCAAACGTAGGGTTAACATTTGATTTTCACTAAATTTGTGCCCGTACTATGCACCTTGCATTTTTTTTTTAAAACTTGGCGTGCGTGTGGCTTCGCCCCTCCTCGTGGTAATGTATTTTTGATTTGGTGTCTGCGAGGGCTTCGCCCCTCCCCGTGACGATGCATTTTTGATTGGGTGTGCGCGGGGCTTCGCCCCATCCTGTGGCGATGTATTTTTTGAGTTGGTATAGCGGGGAAAATACATTATATAGGTGGAGAATATGTGCAGATTTTATTTATTTATTCCTTTTAACTTGTTGTGCGCGGGTTGCTCCTCCCCGTGACAATGCATTTTTGATTTGGTGTGTGGGGGGCTTCACCCCGCGCTGTGGCCATGCATTTTAGATTTGTGAGCATGGGGCTTCGCCCCTCCCCGTGGCAATGTATTTTTGATTTGGTGTGGCGGGGCAATTTATTATATAGGTGGAGAATATGTGCAAATTTTATTTATTTTTTCAATTTAACTTGGAGTGCGCAGGGCTTCGTCCTGCCCCGTGGTAATGCATTTTTGATTTGGTGTGTGTCGTGGCGATGAATTTTTTATTTAGTGTGTGCGGGGCGGTGGCGATGTATATTTTATTTGATGTGGTGGGGAAATTACATTAAATAGGTGGAAAATATGTGCATATTTTATTTATTTTTTTCTTTTATCTTCGTAGAAAATAAAATTTGTGGATTTTTTTCTCCTTTATATATTAGTTGGAAAAAAGAGTCCTTGTTACTCGATTTCCAAATTGAATTTGGATTTCCATAAAATTCCAAAAACGGTAAGTTAGGTTTTTCCTTTTAAGTTTGTAATTTTTAAACCAATCATACGTTGCCAAGTGTCCTCACCTAAATATAGCCATGTCATGAATTTCAAGTTGAATTTGGTTTCCTTTCTGTAATCTTTTTCCTATTCTTTTTAAATTTAAATTAATCGTACGTTGCCAAGTTTCCTCACCGTAACGCTCGTTTCACAAAACTCAAAAAGAGTCATGTTATTAGGAGGGAAAAAATGGATACGAGGAGGGAAGGATTATGAGGAGGGAATCAAAAAGTTCCCTCCTCGTATCCATACTTTCCCTCCTAATAACATGACTCATCAAAAAAGATTTGTTTCGACCAATAGGAAGCGAAAGTTTCCTCACCGTCCAACGTGGAGCTTTAGTTGTGTAGGCTTTAAGTCTTTAGATTTATCTAACGGCTGATCCATATGATTAACTGACCATACCTGTGGACAGACATATTACTGTAGATGGTTTAGTACCAAAAATCAAGCTGGAAGACTGGTTGGGGGCCTTGCGTGTGAAGCTAGAAGTCACAGGTTCAAAACTCAACCTTCCCATTTTTTTATTGTCTTTAAGGCAAGTTGTGCAAGGCTTGGACGAGCCGGCGTAAAACTTTAGTCCAACTCTCAGGAGTTTTTCTCTAGTCGACCCGATACTTGCTACTGGAAAAGACTTTTGTTTTGGTTTTGGTTTAGTACTAGACATGTGGAGAGTTATAAATCGTTGGATTCATTTCAGAAAGTGTTTAATAGAGTGTAGTTTGAGGTATTTTAGTTGGAGAGTTAATGTGAAGTCTATGAACATGGCTCAACCTCAAAACTCTTATAAGAAATTTTTAAAACAAAAAACACCCTTATAACGTTTTATGTGCAAGATTAAGGTGAACATTGGAATAAATCTGCTAATATGGATTTCTATATTGTAAAAAAGTGATACGAAACTAATAAGTATAGATGCACTTGGCGCAAAAGTGTAGTTCTTCACCACCAACGAGGCACCAAAATTTTATATGGTCATGAATAAGTTAGACACACTCTTGGCCTAGTAAAAACACTTCATATATTGGATCAGTTTGCTCCAAAATCTCAAATCATTCCTTCCTATTGAATATGATCATCATGTAATTTTGAAAACACTTCAACTCCTTTAGTTAACCATCTAGCAGAAACAGGAAAACCCTATGTAGGAGGGCAGTGAACTGGCCTGACATTCATATTACATGTATAATGTGCATCACAAAAGTTTTTGCTTTCCTTATGGTCACATATGTTTGTCCTATCAAAACAATCAACGCAAATGTTATGAGTTCTCATTCTATTTAATCTTATCTAATCAAATCTTGAATTGCCTCATATAAAGGATCTTTTAAACCGACTAAGCTTAGGATCGTTAAACTCAAATGAATTATAATAACATATATTCTTTGATTTTTATTTTTGAACATTGAGTTTTCAATCTTATTATCTGCAATGAGATGGATTGATACATTGGAGAAAACTAAAAGAAAATAAATATTATATCCAGAAACAAAAAAAAGAATCTTACCAAGAAATCAAGGATTATATCACCAAAAGAGGTTTGATTTTGTGAGAAAAATGAATAGTGGTCTCACCAGACCACACATCATGTGCTCTTCGGAGCTTTGGCCAAACACTACAATTAAGATACTGCCATTTAAAATTCTATTCCTATGTTTCTTTGATTTTAGCATTTATGTGAACATTTTTTTCCTCGGCAAAGATAATTTTATGAATTCTCACCAGAGGTGAGCAAAAGAAAAGTAGTACAATCCAAAGGATAGATAAACTAACATATTACAATTATAACTCACGAGATTAACTTATAAGGAAAAACTTCGGTTTTACACGTGAGATAAACTTGTAAAGAAAATCTCACGAACCCAATGCCAGGACTTATATAATAAGCCAAGGACTTAGACTGACAGCTCCAATATGAGAGGCTTTAGAAAAGCCCATAAAACCCTAATCTCAAACAGAAACCAATTTTACCCTAATCAATTTTATGTGAACATTTATTTTCAAGTTTTGTTTATTATCATTATCGATTATCATAATATCATCTTAATTAGATGCACCGCTCTAGCCTCTAATTATGGTTACTTTTTGGGGGTTTTTCTGGTATACACCCATTTGATAATATGGTTTCTTAAATACTCCTGTTTTTTACAATATTTCTAAAATACAAGTGATACAAAATTTTCATCCGTTTTTCTTAATAAAACAGCTGAGGGCCGTTGTGTGTAAAGTTGTCATGCAGCTGTCAGCATATGAAAAAGTCTGAAAAACCCCTATGGATTGGCATCTAGCTCCGGTCTGCCTTGTACCCATATCTTACTTGCATTCTCATTTTCTTTATTCGCTATACAGAACCAGTATAAACGTACATGTATAGCATTAAAAAAGTACAATTTCTCAAGGATAAACATAGATGTATATGAGAGGAAATAGATTTATGTAACTAATAGAAAAGGTATTGTTGCTAGGAGGTACAAGTCCGGCCTAAACCAAGAAATGGCCGTTCCAGACTTTCTTCGGTCACATATTTATTTTTGCTAGGAGGTACAAGTCGGCCATTAGGGCCACGGCCTGGTAAGAAAATAAATATGTGACCGAAGCAAGTCTGGAACGGCCATTTCTTGGTTTAGGCTGGACTTGTACAGATTGATCTCCCGAATCTAGAAAGTGCTCATGTGCAGCATATTTGTTCAGGGTTTAAATCAGTTTCTCACTCACCTACCGAATTTACCAAAATCGGCAGAAACGATTTTTACCCATAAACACCAGCACATCCCATTTAACTAACGTGTTGTGCCGTGTTGGGCTAAGTCACGTGCTGTGCTGGGCTGTGCTCAAATTTTAGCGTGCTGTGCTCGTGCTGGCACAGCCCAATTTACACCTCTACCACGGCCTATGGCTGTTTTGGTGACATTGGTAAATTAGCCCCACCCAAAATAATTTTCTGGTCCGTCCCTGCCACCGTGGGTTGTCTTTGTACCTTGCCAAACTTACTGAATGGCATACTAAACGGGCCTCATAATTTCCCACCTCCAGTTGCCAGAACTTGCAATAAAATTTAAATCAAAACAAGTACCGAATTTGTTGCCATTATGATAGTACAGGATATTTGTCAAAAATTTACATTTGATCTTGATGAAGTTTTCTCAATCATATTACCCTTGGTTCCATTTGTATAATTGTTACACAAGTTGTTGTTTCCATCCAAATTAAACCGGCATACCACATAATTAAAAAACTTTGATGAAAGTCTACAACTAAACGGTTGAGTTAAAACCATGCTGATACGAAATATTTGGTTCCTAGGGCCGCCGCCAAGTAGTGAACTCAGTGAGTTGGGTGAAATTAAAGATGTTTAAACCGTGAAATGCACATCCGGTTAAAGGTGTAAATCCTGAATTCTTAATGAATGAAGAACATTATTCACCGGATCTTTTCAGAAACATAGAACAACTAATCATATATATATATAGACACCTATTGAAATATCACACCGTATGCGTACAAGGAGACCGTACACATAAAGAGGAAATCAGGTGACCGTGCTCATTACACGGGAAGTGAAGACCAAGTCCAAGATTAAATCTAGAATATTATGTAATTAAATCTAGAATATTATGTAATTAGTTTTCTAGATTAACAATACCTAGTCAAACAAGAGATATTGTGTTATCTCCTAGGTTTAGGTTTACTTAACTCTATAAATAGAGTTCTACTGTAAATGTAAAATCATATCAGTATCTACTGATGATCAATAGTGAAGTTTCACCTTAAGGGGTTTGTGTGGACGTAGGCGCTAGTGCCGAACCACGTTAATCTCTTCCTCTTCTTTGATTTTCTTTCTGTCTAATCGATGATCCGACTCAATGATACCCATAATTTATTAACACCACAATCCGAAATAATAAACTAAAAATTGGAACAACTGAAAACAGAATTTGAAACGAATGAAAACAGTATAATTAAACATGCAGTTAGAGGTGTAAACTGGGATGCTCCAGCACGAGCACAACCTAGTACAACACGCTAAAATTTGAGCACAGCCCATCTCAACACGTGACTTAGCCCAGCACGGCACAGCACGTTAATTAAATGGGATGTGCTGGGTTTGCCTAATTGGCACAATAGCCCAGCACAGTACGCGGAACAGATTAGCACGTGGCACGACACATCACAGCACATTAAGAAAGCACGTCATAATGTGTTTAAAATACAACAAAACATGGCACAATACATCACATTTTGTGTATATTTCAATAAAAAAGCCTTTATTCTATCCAGTTATTGACATTTTATCATCGTTTTATTGACTAATTTTCATAATAATACATTTAATACCTAAATACTTGGAAAACATTTATATTAGAAAATATAAAATAAATGTGCCTGGCACAGCACTGCACAATACGTTTATTTTTCTGGCACAACCCAACCCAGCATGCCTTCTAGCAACGCATAACAATACCCATTATAATCTCCGACACAACACATCATGGCACATAACACGTGATTTCGTGTGATGTGTTGTGCTGGGCCGGCACGTTTTACACCTCTACACGAGAGTGTCATTTTGAAAGATGGGAGTGTCTTTGTATCTCTTTTTTTTCTTTCTTTTTCTTTGCAGTTATCTTGTGAAGTGTTCTTAGGTACCAATGCTCCAAATTATTTAGTGTGCATCAAAATCTTTAAGATTAACATTTATAAATGTGGTGCAATGCACTAACCAGTCCTAGGATTGAAGCAAAATCAATATCTAACGTGCTGGGCCGGCACGTACAAAAAATAAATAAAAAATTACATCATCAAGATACACCCCACCGATCTGTTTCTCTAGTTATTATTTACTAGCAACATTAATCATCTTCATCTGAGTATCACGGGATTCTGTCGGATTTTAACCAGTAGATAGTAACGAGTGTTCAATTCGAAACTAAGCCAACATCTTCAACTTAGATTTTACAACCCTGAGAGGAGAAATCATAATGCTGATAAATTTTGTTGTTGTGGGTAACATTGAACCATCCGACGTGATCTTGTTGTGTTTCCATTGGCGGTAATCATGAATCGGCAGTGTTTAATGTTAGGGTCTGGTCTCTTCCTTTCTTACTTAATACAGAAGAATGGAGGCAGAAATAAGATGCAGCGGAAAACTACTCTACTGCTTATAAGGGGTTATGATCGTTTATTTCATTTTACTAATTGATCTAACGGCTGATCCTTGAATTTGGCTGACAATACTTGTGTCTTGGCATTTCTTTGGCTGACAGTTGTGATTATGTGTTTAGAGAAAATGGCATTTCTTTTGAAAAACCATTGTCTTACAGTAATTTGAGTAGACTCAGTTTGAGGTTCACGACTCAAGAGCACGATTCAATCTTATGAAGTTCATGTAGAGACTCACATAGTCACATTTGTCGGATGATAAGAATCAATGCATTAATTATTAGGTCTCAGCCACAAATATATCGGCTTAGGATCTGGAAGCACAAATGTATGTTATACAAATACTTAGTTGAGTGATTTTTATTTGTCAACAATATGATTTTTTTTTTCACTTTGTTACTTGTAGTGAAATAGACTGATACATCATTGGAGAAAACTTAAAGCCACTCAACATTTCAATTATAAGTTACGAAATGTGAATACAGCTATAATTGTCCATCGGATTTAGAGGTCCATCTGAAAATGCCAATCATGAGTGTGTCAATTTGTATGATGCAAAAAATGAAGTATACTTTAGTTTTTAAATCTGAAAATGCTTGATAGTATGTAAAAACTTTTAAAGGACGAAAAATGAACGTAGTTCTTCGTGGATGCACAAAAGTATGCAGGACTCTACATTTTGTTGTTTTCCATTCAAATACACCCAAAATCATGCAGAATCAATATATAGTCTGTCTATATATTGGCTAATATTTCCCTTATACAAAATTGTATGTTACCATTTTGAGTAAATTCGAATTGATTCATGAAATTAAATTTCAAACCAAAGGCATTTTAATCCCCCATAATTCAACGTTTTGTAGAAGTTTTAGATATTGATTTTGCTTCATTCCTAGGACTGGTTAGTGCATTGCACCACATTTATAAATACGAATGTTAAACTTAAAGATTTTGATGCACGCTAAATAATTTGGAGAATTGGTACTTAAGAACACTTCACAAGATAACTGCGTTGAAAAAAAAGAAAAAAAGAAGCGATACAAAGTCAAAAAGACCCCCAAAGTTGTAGCCGAGCTGTGACTTTCAGTTTGGTCATATACCCGTATAAGAGCCTCTCCATGGACAAATAAGAAACAACGTCACATCTAGTTGAGAATCTTGAGATGGTGATACACATCCTCTTGTAATGGTAAATCCTACTCATGTAAGAAACTACATCACATAATACACTGGATCTTTTCACTAGATAAACAACATAAATACATATAACAAGCTGTAAACTATTGTTTGACGAAAATCAAATCAGTAATTAAGTTATGCAGTGATCTAATATTTGGTCGAAAATCATATCAATGTTCAAGATATGTGTCACTTTCCTCTGCCCTGTCCCATCCATCAGATGCATAAATTGGTTGTTCTGTGAATTTCGTTCTTCATCTGGTTTCTTAAGCTATTAACCTTTTTCTTGTATCTTCATTTGTTTCACATCCTTAGCCGTCTAGATCCAAAATGTTGAAACTAAAAAGTGTAGTATCCTTCTTCAGTATAACCTGCTCCGGATCTTAGCCAGAAGAAAGATAGATCCCACGCTGTGTTAAAGAAAGTATGATCTGAATCTTCCACAGGTAAATTACAATTTGAGAGGAGAAATCATAATGCTGATAAATTTTGTTGTTGATGATGATGCTATTGGACCATCCACCTCAACCATGATCTTATTGTGTTGCCGTTGATAGCAATAATCGATCGTTTGTGTTTATTGTTATGGTTTTGTTTCTTCATTCCTTTCTCTCAACACCGAAGAATGGAGGCGCAAATAGGACGAGTAGAAAACTAGACTACTACTTATAAGGGTTTACAGATCTTCCCGTTCATCCCGTTTAACTTGGCGTTAAACATATAATCGTTGATTTCATTGATCTAATGGCTGATACATGTAACTGATTGACCATCCTTGTGGACCGCCATTTCTACTTTATTTTGACTAGTCTCAATTTGAGGTTCATGAGCATGATTCAACTTGAAACGGTTCAATTAAAGTCAAATTTCTCTTGTGACAAGAATAAATGCATCGATTATGAGGTCGCAGTCACACATATATGGGATTAGGATCTCTAAGGACAAATGTATATTGTCTACATGCTTAGTTAGGTGATTGTTGTTTGTTAACAATGAATTTATTTTTCATTTTGTTACTTGTAGTGAAATAGATTGATATATTGGAGGAAACTAAAAGTAAATCAACATTTCAATCATAAGTTAATGTATCTTGTCGTTTTGAATACATCAAGTTGTACTTTGAATTAGGAAATCATAATTCGAATCAATATGCATTTGGCTACGGAATGGGCGATCATATTGCACCGAGTCATCATGCAACAAGTGAAAAATAAAAAATATATCCCAACTTCGAAGGAGTTCATTTGAGAAATGTTTAATTATCAGGTTAGGAGCCAGCCCATTGCAAGGGTGTGCACCTGCTATTATAGATGAGACATTTAGATCACTTTAAGTCCGTAATAATGTATTAATTCCCTAGTCCATACAACTAAAATCTGGATATTGTGTCCTTCCGTAGCACAACAATAACTAGTAGTGCGCTCATAACTGTTGATGTTTAGTCTAATAAAGCAAGTCGGTTATTGGAAATTGAGGTCTTAGAGGAAACTAAACAATAGAACTTATAATGCAACTGGTCTCATATTGGTTTCTTTGCGTTCGACATACAAGGGTGTCATGTCATATGAACTTCGGAAATCGGAAGTCATAAGGATAGTCATTCAAAAATGGAGAGTTGTGGAGGATGATGCAAACTATATTTCATATGTTTTTGGAGATGCTTACACCGGAAAGATGGAAGACACATTTGTTGGAGAAAATGAGTTTTTAATAAAAGAATTTTGGTCTTGGTGTGGTTTGATCTAATGACCTAAGAGTCTAAGGATACTTACTCATTTTTTGTGAGTGAATGAAATGATCCTTTAATCTCATATTGTGGAAAACTAAAGAGGAGTTCCACTATATAATCATTGTCTTATGGATATATCGACAAACGAGGGTGAAGGGGGTGGGAAATTAATATTGTCTTAATTAATCATTGTTTTATGGATATACTAGGTCTTAACCCGTGCCGTAACGTCACGGGATGTTTTGTCTCTAATACGATATTGTTCGCATTCCTATTGCTTTATTTTATTCGCGAGTAATTATTTTGATATTCAAATAGGTTTTGGGAAACAAAATGGGTTACATGATCTTTTTATTTTTTACTTAAGCATGTTATTCCAATTTATTATCTTGACGGAGTAATAATGTTGTGCCAACATGAAAATAAAATAAAAAATACAGTAAATAAAAAATTTCCCCATTTATTGTTCCATCATACCATAATTTCAAACTTCAAAAAGAATATTTCATCTCACAGTACATATAGCTAAACTGCCAATCCAACTCCATGATGTTTATGAATACATTTGTTCCGAAATTATTTATAACTAAGGCTCTAAGGAGTGAAGCAAAAACCCATAATATTTTCCCTACTATAGATAAACACTATTTATTTATGTTTTGCAAATGTTAGAGTTATAAAAATGAAGAACCCTTGGCTATTGGAAGGCTGAGATATAGACATGTGAGTTGAAAAAATAAACTTATAATAGTAAATCAAAACATGTGTAAGATTCTTTCTCAATTATATTGATAACATGAAATTGAAAAAATTCGTGGATAAAAAGATTTCACACCAACTATGCTAAGTAGTGCATGAATGACGTTCTCACATCCAGTGTTACTCAAGTAATTTGGAGTTTTAAAGAGCATAGTCATATTGATATTTGTATCTACATAAATTCAACTAACCTTCCGAAGAAAAATTATTAGTTTCAAGGTAGAGCCGACACAAACTTATGTCGCCTTCAATGTATACAACACACATTGGGTTTAATCGGCCTTGAGATTGAACAAATACCCCAACATTAGTCAAATAATGTCTACAAATACGGGATCGAAACAAAGTGCTAATGGGAAAAATGAGAGACTAACATCAGTTCTACAAATAAAATACCCTATATGTATCAAAGTTTGTTAACCAAACATGTATTCAAATTAAAAAGTCATCAACTTAACACAAAAATATAAAAGAATCCAAGATAAATCAATAATTGCATAAACAAAACTTATAAGAGAATTTTGTAATTATTGAATTCCTTTAAAATCACTATTAGAGATTTAATTGCATGCCTCGTTAAAAACTACGGTAGGACGAAATCACCAGATTAATCTGTAGAAATTTCACTGGATATGTAGCAATTCAGAGAAGTTTACCTTTGGTGGTGATGCGTTCCATCTAAGTGTTGTTCGGTTGATTATTTTTTTAGAAGGTTTCGGTTTTCATTGGAGAAACCGAGAGGGAGCGTTTCATTATATTCATTATCATTCAGAAATCCAAGACTTAGTTATGAATTTTCCGACATATGAATATCAAATATAATGTGTATTAATATCAAGTTTACCCTTCTTATCGTTGCGAAAGTAAAGGGAGACCCGATAGATATTTTTATTTTTCACTTCACATCCTTTCTAGCATTTTCCGCCTTGACATCCTCCCATACTATGTCTCTCCATTTTAGAGTTGTATCCTCAAGCCAACAATGAAATTATATCAAAACTAATTTTTACATATTTTGTCCCAAAAAAATATATATTATTCGATATGTTTTTTAGTTTAAAAAGATATCTTATCGATCTTTTGAAATGGTATTACCTTTTTGCATCTTTCTTATATTTAGTGAATGGTGTTAGGATGTTCATGGAAAATAGGAACCTACTATGGGCCCGAAAACATAGCACCGATCATGTCCCTACTTGTCCACCTTGGGATAAGAGGTGTGTGGTTTTAATCTAAAAGGCCACAATGCTACGTAAGGAGATGCCCAAGATTATTAAGCTAAACATGTACTCCTCTTTCTTCCATGTGGGACTATCCATAGCCATAATTAAGTGGTTTATCGTGCCACATACTCCAACAATCTCCACCTTGACGATATTAAACCACTTCACCAGTCTAATCAGACTTCACCATATGATTACCATTTGTATATGCTACCCATCGATTAGGATTATTGTCATTATGCGCCCTACAATCCTACTTCACCTTGAGTTAATTAGAAGGCAAGCACCAACTCCAGCTCGAGCATTTTCTTTCCCACATAGAACCCTACTACTTGAGAGTTAATGTGTGAGACACTAACTCCACCTTGAGCGCCAGTTCAACCTTGAGCATTGCCTTTCTGATCTAGAACCCTGGTCCACCTGAGTTAATGAGTGAGACACTAACTCCACCTTGAGCTCCAGTTGAACTTTGGGCCTTGCCTTCTTAACCTTGAGTCTGATTTCACTTGCAACCTAAACCGGGTGACATCCACAACCACTTCAACGTTCGAATAGTAGCCCCAACCACGGGTTCTGATACCAATTATTAGGATCTTCATGGACCATCAGACACTACTCAGGGCCCAACCACAGAACACCAAACCCCACTTGACCACCTTGGGATAAGAGGTGTCGGGTTTTTAACTAAAAAGCCTCGGTGCTATGTATGGAGAAGTCCAAGCTTATTGTATGTTCTTACTATTTCAATGATGATGACATACTTAAAATCTAATTCATTCACTTAATATATTATACTTTAAAATGTTAAGTCATTTCCGATGGTAATCATTTTACCCACATATGATGTAGTTCTAGTCTTTCAAAATTCCCATAAATATTATGTACGCAATTCAATTTGGAAGGAAAAGTTCACCGAATGGAATCTAGGTAATGGTTTGTCCTTTCGTAACATTGTGGCCTTTTCAACATAGTTGGATCCAGAGTAGGTAAAAATCACTGAATTTGTGGGTTCTCGGGCGAGAGTAATCTAGGTATGGGCTACCTCCCAGAAAACTGCTAATGGATGTCCATATGACACAACCATCACCTATGACAAACGATTACCTCCCAAGATTTATCTCTTGTGAGGAAAAATTTGAACCGCCACTTACATAAGCAAAGTTATCCAAACTGTGCTTTATATTCTTGATGATAATAATAAGAAAGTGAAGTAACAAAGTATTAGTATTGATTTTGCTTAATGGGATTGCATAAAAAAACATAAAGTGTTCCATTATATGAGTTACCGGAAGATCCAGGTCTCTTGTACTTGTTCCTTAGATTAGAGGTTATTTATGTGTTTATATGGCTTAACCCGTGTCGTAACTAATATCTACTGATATTATTAGATTAGTGATTCATTGGACCTTCGCCACCGCTTCCACAACCTACTATCGCAACTAATATCTATTGATATTTTTACTTTTTTTATCAAAATTATTTATTAATAGAAGAAATACAAATTTATTAATTTAACTAAGAGAAAATTTATAGTGGAATAAATTAATAAATTATTTATTATGAGCAATTAGTGAACAAACATTATTATGAGCAATTAATAAATCATTTAATATCAATTAGTGTGGAACACTAATTAGTTAGGTATTTATTATATTAATCATTTACTATATTTATTATATTAGATTTTCATTAATGGGTCATTAAATGTTAGTTTTATGGGAAAAATTACAACCATAGATTTATCAATTGGGATATGAAATCTTGGCCATCACTTACACGTGCGAGATGAGGGTGTGGTCCAACAACGCACATCAGATTTATATTTGCCCAGAATAAATCCTAGCCACCACTAAGATAGGATAAGTTAGCCAAACTGATCCAGTACCGTAATAAACTACATAAAACCTTTTAAAAAGAACAATGATCGACAATGAAAAGATCAATATTATTGATGATGAATTATGAAAAATTGTTATTTAATCGCTTAATTCAAGCATGCTTTTTTGGTTCGAATGTCTTTCTTTTCTGGTGATAATTGGAACTTGATTCAATTTATAGTTAGTCAAAATTATATATTGTACAATAGAAAAGAAAAGATCATCGACCAGTACCTAGAGCTAAAGATCAGGTCCTTAAAAATGCTATTAGAGTCAACCACGGGTTACATGTTGAGGGAGAAATAGTATGCTTGATGGATTGAACATATTCAAGAGTCTCATGAGTGAGAAAAAATGCCAGAGTCTAGAATTGAACATATTCCGTACCCGAGGACGGCTCCAAATTAATTTGGAATAGAGGTAATGGTTTCTCATTTGCTAACACCGAGACCTTTTCAGCATAATTGGCTTCGTAGTTGGCGAAAAATATTTATAGTTAAGCATGCTCGGTATTGAGTAATCTTGGGATGGGTGACCTCTTAAGAAGATGCTGCTAGATGAACGCAGTGGTTACCATTGAAAACTCAATACTATCAGATGAACGCAGTGGCTTAGTAAGGACATTATCGGTAGAAGGCAGGCCATTACATTCTACGACATTATGCCTCCAAATGTGAGGTTATTTGTTGCATAATAGTTAGTAAGTCAAATCATTAAGTAATTAACCTAATAACAATAAGCTCTACTAAAAATAAACTCTGCTATCCATCATCATTGAATAAAAATAACATTAAACCATTTATCAAGAAATATGTGAGGCGGTGCGAAATTACTCACTGGGCACCAATACTTTCCACCGTCATTATGGTCCACTTATATAATTGTTAGCCAATTTAACTAAGTTTGGTGCTGCTTTTTTTCATTCAAAAAAAGTATTTTGAAAACATTTTGATAGCAATATTTTTTCATCTTAGTGTTTATTAAAGATTTCATAAAGTGTATACTTCCAAAATTTATCAATTTGTAAAGTGGGGAGAAGGAGCTTTTAAAAGCTTCAAAAGCAAAAGGTATAGTTCACCCTAGCTTCATATTTTATTTTCCAATTATATCACATTTTGTTATAACTGACAACAATTATCCTTGAATCTATATATAATCACCAATCTTTATTTTTTATATTTTATATTCTTTAAAGATAATTATTTTTTATTTTCAAACTACATTTTATGTTATATCGTATCACTAAAATATACTTTTATTTTCAACGATAAATATTAAGAGATTATGGATTTTTAAAAAGTGGTTTAGAAAAATAATACATTTTAGTAATAATACTAATTAGTAAATTTAATATTACATGTGTACGTACTCTAATAGTAGAAAATTTACTTTACACACTATAAAATAGAATAAACAATTTTCAGAAATATGTCTGCTTTTGTCATTTTCTCACTAACTATAGTTGAACATGATATTTTCAGAGATATGTCTGTTTTTTTAAAATAGTTTTAGATTTAGTTTATAATCTGCAACCGTTCAATTGTTCTTTTTATAAAGCTCGGCACAATAACTTACATCGGCAACCAATCATTTTTTTTACATAGCTCCGCACAATAACGTACATCAGAAAAACACTTTTGTAAAGCTCGCAGCAATACCAAACTAATTCTAAGTATTAGCTAATAAAAATATACTTTTATTATCATCATTGGTGGAATAATTTATATATTATGTTTTTTAGTTTGATATTTAATTAATAGACTATTTATTATGAAGAATTATGGAACCTTAATGACATGATAACTTTTGTCCATTAGATGCATTTCTAATCTCAAACACAACCATCACCTATGACAAAAGATTACCTCCCTAGATTTATCTCTTGTGAGGAAAAATTTGAACCGCCACTTACATAAGAAAAGTTATCCAAACTGTGCTTTATATTCTTGATGATAATAATAAGAACGTGAAGTAACAAAGTATTAGTATTGATTTTTCTTAATGGGATTGCATAAAAAAAACATAAAGTGTTCCATTATATGAGTTACCGGAAGATCCAGGTCTCTTGTACTTGTTCCTTAGATTAGTGGTTATTTATGTGTTTATATGGCTTAACCCGTGTCGTAACTAATATCGACTGATATTATTAGATTAGTGATTCATTGGACCTTCGCCACCGCTTCCACAACCTACTATCGCAACTAATATCTATTGATATTTTTAATTTTTTTATCAAAATTATTTATTAATAGAAGAAATACAAATTTATTAATTTAACTAAGAGAAAATTTATAGTGGAATAAATTAATAAATTATTTATTATGAGCAATTAGTGAACAAACATTATTATGAGCAATTAATAAATCATTTAATATCAATTAGTGTGGAACACTAATTAGTTAGGTATTTATTATATTAATCATTTACTATATTTATTATATTAGATTTTCATTAATGGGTCATTAAATGTTAGTTTTATGGGACAAATTACAACCATAGTTTTATCAATTGGGATATGAAATCTTGGCCATCACTTACACGTGAGAGATGAGGGTGTGGTCTGCACAACCACGACCGTAGATTTATATTTGCCCATAATAAATCCTAGCCACCACTAAGATAGGCTAAGTTAGCCAAACTGATCCAGTACCGTAATAAACTACATAAAACCTTTTAAAAAGAACAATGATCGACAATGAAAAGATCAATATTATTGATGATGAATTATGAAAAATTGTTATTTAACTCTGCCAATTCGCATGCTTTTTTTGGTTCGAATGTCTTTCTTTTTCTGGTGATAATTGGAACTTGATTCAATTTATAGTTAGTCAAAATTATATATTGTACAATAGAAAAGAAAAGATCATCGACCAGTACCTAGAGCTAAAGATCAGGTCCTTAAAAATGGTATTAGAGTCAACCACGGGTTACATGTCGAGGGAGAAATAGTATGCTTGATGGATTGAACATATTCAAGAGTCTCATGAGTGAGAAAAATGCCAGAGTCTAGAATTGAACATATTCCGTACCCGAGGACGGCTCCAAATTAAGTTGGAATAGAGGTAATGGTTTGTCATTTTCTAACACCGAGACCTTTTCAGCATAATTGGCTTCGTAGTTGGCGAAAAATATTTATAGTTAAGCATGCTCGGTATTGAGTAATCTTGGGATGGGTGACCTCTTAAGAAGCTGCTGCTAGCTGAACGCAGTGGTTACCATTGAAAACTCAATACTATCAGATGAACGCAGTGGCTTAGTAAGGACATTATCGGTAGAATGCAGGCCATTACATTCTACGACATTATGCCTCCAAATGTGAGGTTATTTGTTGCAAAATAGTTAGTAAGTCAAATCATTAAGTAATTAACCTAATAACAATAAGCTCTACTAAAAATAAACTTTGCTATCCATCATCATTGAATAAAAATAACATTAAACCATTTATCAAGAAATACGTGAGGCGATGCGAAATTACTCACTGGGCACCAATACTTGCCACCGTCAGTATGGTCCACTTATATAATTGTTAGCCAATTTAACTAAGTTTGGTGCTTCTTTTTTTCATTCAAAAAAAGTACTTTTGAAAACATTTTGATAGCAATATTTTTTCATCTTAGTGTTTATTAAAGATTTCATAAAGTGTACACTTCCAAAATTTATCAATTTGTAAAGTGGGGAGAAGGAGCTTTTAAAAGCTTCAAAAGCAAAAGGTATAGTTCACCCTAGCTTCATATTTTATTTTCCAATTCTATCACATTTTGTTTATAACTGACAACAATTATCCTTGAATCTATATATAATCACCAATCTTTATTTTTTATATTTTATATTCTTTAAAGATAATTATTTTTTATTTTCAAACTACATTTTATGTTATATCATATCACTAAAATATACTTTTATTTTCAACGATAAATATTAAGAGATTATGGATTTTTAAAAAGTGGTTTAGAAAAATAAAACATTTTAGTAATAATACTAATTAGTAAATTTAATATTACATGTGTACGTACTCTAATAGTAGAAAATTTACTTTACACACTATAAAATAGAATAAACAATTTTCAGAAATATGTCTGCTTTTGTCATTTTCTCACTAACTATAGTTGAACATGATATTTTCAGAGATATGTCTGTTTTTTTAAAATAGTTTTAGATTTAGTTTATAATCTGCAACCATTCAATTGTTCTTTTTATAAAGTTCGGCACAGTAACTTACATCGGCAACCAATCATTTTTTTTACATAGCTCCGCACAATAACGTACATCAGAAAAACACTTTTGTAAAGCTCGCAGCAATACCAAACTAATTCTAAGAATTAGCTAATAAAAATATACTTTTATTATCATCATTGGTAGAATAATTTATATATTATGTTTTTTAGTTTGATATTTAATTAATAGACTATTTATTATGAAGAATTATGGAACCTTAATGACATGATAACTTTTGTCCATTAGATGCATTTCTAATCTCAAACACAACCATCACCTATGACAAACGATTACCTCCCTAGATTTATCTCTTGTGAGGAAAAATTTGAACCGCCACTTACATAAGCAAAGTTATCCAAACTGTGCTTTATATTCTTGATGATAATAATAAGAAAGTGAAGTAACAAAGTATTAGTATTGATTTTGTTTAATGGGATTGCATAAACAAAACATAAAGTGTTCTATTATATGAGTTACCGGAAGATCCAGGTCTCTTGTACTTGTTCCTTAGATTAGTGGTTATTTATGTGTTTATAGGGCTTAACCCGTGCCATAACTAATATGTACTGATATTATTGGGCCGACCGACCGAAGGGCCCGTAGGGAGGGAGTCCCTTTTATGGCCACTTTTTTGTTAAATGAAGAGTAACGTAAATGTTCAATTTCATAAAAAGATTGAGAAAGAATATTCCTTGCAGATTCCCGTCACATTTGGTTACTTTTTCACTAGACAAGATTATCCCTCTCTTTTAGTCAAATTATTATAACTCTTTGTGTATCCTACTTTTTCAGGGTATAATTGGAAAGCCAACTTTAATATAACATATATAAAAATCCGTGCCTTAGAATTTTACAAATTTTATCTCGTTGGAAAGGTTGTAAAAAAAATCTACGCAACGAGCACAAACAACAATATCAAATTTAAACTCCATCTTCGGATTCTTTTTCGGTCAGCCCTTCCACCGTGGCAACGGTTGTACTAGTTAGATTAGTGATTCATTGGACCTTCGCCACCGCTTCCACAACCTACTATCGCAACTAATATCTATTGATATTTTTTCTTTTTTTATCAAAATTATATATTAATAGAAAAAATACAAATTTATTAATTTAACTAAGAGAAAATTTATAGTGGAATAAATTAATAAATTATTTATTATGAGCAATTAGTGAACAAACATTATTATGAGCAATTAATAAATCATTTAATATCAATTAGTGTGGAACACTAATTAGTTAGGTATTTATTATATTAATCATTTACTATATTTATTATATTATATTTTCATTAATGGGTCATTAAATGTTAGTTTTATGGGACAAATTACAACCATAGATTTATAAATTGGGATATGAAATCTTGTCCATCACTTACACGTGCGAGATGAGGGTGTGGTCTGCACAACCATGACCGTAGATTTATCTTTGCCCAGAATAAATCCTAGCCACCACTCAGATAGGCTAAGTTAACCAAACTGTGCTTTATAAGGGAGATGGATATATTGTCTTATGGATACATGTTTCGACCCATACACTGCAATTATACTAAGTCCCATGTCTAATCGAATTTGTTTTTGGGAGTTTTTCTTTAGGAAATTAATTCCAAAAATATTTTATATAAGTGTTTTATTTATGGTAGAATTCCTTTCTTTAGGAAATTCATTCCAAAAATATTTTATATAAGTGTTTTATTTATGGGAGAATTCCTTTTTCCGTTTTGGAATTGTTTTACAAGAAATAAAACGTGTTTTATAAGGAAACTAAAACCTAGCTTGATTTTGAAGCAAGTTTGTCTTATAAATACAAAAATCGAATTTCTCTTTAGAGAGTGTTAGATACAACCACGTTTTAATCTTATGGATATATTGACAAACGAGGGTGAAAGGGGTGGGAAATTAATATTGTCTTAATTAATCATTGTCTTATAGATATATGGATATATTGTCTTATGCACTTATACTAAGTCCCCTGTCTAATCGAATTTGGTTTTAGGGAGTTTTTATTTAGGAAATTAATTCCAAAAATATTTTATATAAGTGTTTTATTTATGGGAGAATTCATTTCTTTAGGAAATTAATTCCAATTTTTTTTTTATATAAGTTTTTTATTTATGGGAGAATTCCTTTTTCCGTTTTGGAATTGTTTTACAAGAAATAAAACGTGTTTGATAAGGAAACTAAAACCTAGCTTGATTTTGAAGCAACTTTGTCTTATAAATACAAAAATCGAATTTCTCTTTAGAGAGTGTTAGATACAGCCACGTTTTAATCTTATGGATATATTGACAAACGAGGGTGAAAGGGGTGAGAAATTAATATTGTCTTAATTAATCATTTTCTTATAGATATATGGATATATTGTCTTATGCACTTATACTAAGTCCCATATCTAATCGAATTTGTTTTTGGGGAGTTTTTCTTTAGAAAATTAATTCCAAATATATTTTATATAAGTGTTTTATTTATGGGAGAATTCCTTTCTTTGGGATATTAATTCCAAATTTTTTTTATATAAGTGTTTTATTTAGGGAGAATTCCTTTTTCCGTTTTGGAATCGTTTTACAAGAAATAAAACGTGTTTTATAAGGAAACTAAAACCTAGCTTGATTTTGAAGCAACTTTGTCTTATAAATACAAAAACCTAGTTTCCTTAGTTTCTCCATCTTCTAAAACCTACCCAACGTTTTCCGTTTTAATCTTAGTTTCTCCATCTTCTAACTTTGGTTTTCCGCAACAGTAGTTTCATATCTTCCTTCCTAATCCTTGCTGCTGAGTTCGAAGTTGGGTAGATTGTATTACTATTGTACGGTCTATATCGGGCAGTTATATCCCGGACACATCTCAGCTGATGGGGTATAGCATCTCTCATTCTTGGGGAGTACCCGTGGACTAATGTGTTAAGGACAATTTTCTGAGCAAATGGCTCTGCCCTCATGTGTCAAATTGTGGTTCAGGATTAGTTGATTGTTTTCAGTACAATCAGATTCATCTAATGTTTGCAGTTTCATTTTTACGGTTCCAACAACATTATCTGGAGATGTATACTGCGAATCTATGGTTTTAATCTCTGAAACCAATTATTTAATCGATTAAATATACCAAAATGGGATTACAACTCTAACTAAGTGAAAATAGAAAATCAAAATCAAAACCAAGCAAGCAAATTTATAAGTGTGCCAGAATTTTTTTGAAAATTATACTATAGCTAGAAAATTATAAGTATGAAATGTACATATCAAATTATATATGTCCAATTCATGGTATTTAGTTGCCGTATTTAATTACCGCAGGCCTCTCAATAACATCTGAATGGAACATTGGGAAACCGGTAATACATTTTGTAATTTTGCTTAAAATGAGGATAGATAATACCAAAAATAAATGAATTTAGATATAAAGTTCCCTCATAAAATGATATTGTTTTTGTTCGTTAAAAAAAAGAATGATATTGTTTTGTACATGACGAAAAAAAAAAGAATGATATTGTTTTGGACATTATGGAAATGAAACGAATAATATTTTCCAATCTTTGAGTTAAGCACTGATTGTGGTTAAGTTAATAACATTCATTTTGTTTCATTTTATCTTCTGTTAGAACCTCTATCTATGAAATGAAGTGTTATTTTTCTTTAAAAAAATAGGTCTTGTAGGTTACATATGAAGATTTTTTTCCCTAGTTTCTTATATGGAGAATCCATTTGGGTTGTAGATCTCTACCCTTGTCTTTTGCAACAACAAAAATGGCATCTGAAGCCCATGTAAAAGCTTCACACTCTTGGCAGATAAGGTAATATATATCCTTGTTGTGTTGATTGTTGCATTTCTTGAGTGTGAGTCTGGATTTGCAGGTTGCAGAGAAGCAAAGTTGATTATGCATAGGACAAGCTTTAAACCAGTGATTATCTTCTCCACACGCATAACAACTTTTATCTGATGGTAATGTGAGAAACTTGGCTTTATAAGGGTCAGAAGCATCTTCAAAACATTCAAAGTAAGTGCACGTAGGTATAGTACACTTGAAGAACATTTTTCCATAGTTTATAGTTGTTGTAGATCGAGGTAATGCTCTTACACCATTACATGAAAATGCTTGCACCTAGAATACAACCAAGGACACACTTTCGTCTCATGGTTTCCTTTATCACACATTGCACAATCAACCATAGTTTGTTTCTTCTTGTTTTTTCTTTTGATACTCCTGGAAGACCCTTTCTGACCTCCATCCATGACTTGTTTCTGTAGTTGATGTTTGAATTTAATGGGCATCTGAAAAGGAAATGCTTTCTGATTAAGATGGAACTATCAGGGTTCTTCTATGGTTTTTATAGTACTGGGGAAGATGAAGATAAACCTTTTTATTTCAGTTGATTCTTGGTCCTGCAATTTTTATGTGCAGGACCTCATCACGTGTTTACTAGCCGTTATTTTGTTGTCCATGTAAGATGCATGTGCTAATAAATAGGGTCAGCTCAATGAGTTCACTCCTCATTCCACCAGCTTAACCAAGGGGTGTAAGGGTCTTTTTTCTGGTGCCGGCTGGAGGTTGATTAACAACATTTCACAATCGTTTACAGTTTTCTAAATAAAACGGTCAAATGAAGGGCGTATTTGAAAAAATTCTGAAAAAAGAGATATAGTCTTCTAAAATATTTTTAAATAGAGGTATTTTATTAAATTCCAAATATATTTTACTGAATAGTGTTGGTAGAGGTGGATACTAAAACTAATTAGGGGATATGAATAGTAATGTTATTGTTCATACTGGCATGGAATTTTTTTCTTTTCGTCGTTGAAAAACCATGCCGATATGAACAGTAACATTACTATTTCATATCCCCCAATTGCATGTTCATTAGAAGCATGTATATTATGTTTTGATGGCTATTAACACATTCTTATTTCATGTGTAAAAGTTTCACTTAGCAATTTAAGATTATTGTATCATGTATTTACCCAAAGGTGAACTAATGATGGCATTGAATATGTATATTTTTATTCTCTGATTGTTTTGACATGATTTATGCCATCTTCGGAAGGGATGATTGCTACTTTAGGAATGAAATTTATATTATCTGAATAGAGATAGCTGTTGCTGTTGTAGGTAATTCATATTGTCTAAAAAAAGAACAATAATGTATAATAAACATTGTTTAATTCTAAACAACATTGGGAGTATGATAACGTTTTTTTATTAGAATGTTGGAATTTTAGTTACATAATCATCATTCATTAGATTAAACATGATTATGTATTTATTCATATGCTAAAAATATATTATCTCTACTATTGGCATATTTTACAAGCAAGGTAACACATACATATAGTTGTTTACTCATGCTTAAAGCTAGAATGAATTGTCTAGTTAGTTTTGTTTTAGCTACAACATAAACATGACTAAATGAAACACACATTCGATATTTGGATATTTTGGCATTGAGCAAGAGCAGCATCATACATAGTTCAACAAGGTTAATTAATAAAACAATATATATAAATCATTGATAAAGGGTTCAATGAGTTAGCTTCTACTTCTATTTCCTCTTTCTTAATTAATGGTAAATCATAATCGGAAAAGGGAAAATTTATGCAAGGTTGGATTTTGATTGAAACTCTATCGAATCATTTGGTTAATTTGGAAATAATTTTTTCCTAATTTTGAATTTTAAAACATGCTTAAGTATACTATGAATCATCATTGATAGACGACTTTGAATGATACTAAAATCACCTGAAACGAGGAAAGAAATTCCCGAAAATAGTAGGCCATACAAAATGCCATAACTTATAAAAAAGAAAAGTATTTATTAGAGAAAGAATTTTTGGGCTCTTCAACGGAAAGTATGTATATAAGTTTTATATACATCTAAAAGATCCAAATAGGGTGAACATCTTGTCATTTGGCTACCCAGTGTCAATAATGTTAGATAGATTTCATGGAAAGAAAATAGTTTTTACCTAAAATCGTGAAACTTGTCAGAAAATCCAAATGGTCGTATACTCTTTATGCAATGCGTAATACACATGGAGTGATACATTTTTTATAAACTAAGAAACAGCGAGAAATCCTCATTCCCATTTTATATCATTAAATACTGAAAGGAGAACTGAAAATATTAAATAAAAAACGAAATCAGATAACGAAATTGTGTTCCTTTACCACACGCAATTTAAATTTTTAATTAGTTCACAATCAGAGAAGAACTTAATTTTTTTAATACATCATAACTTCCCGCTGTGCATAACCTAGGAGTCTTAGTGGGAGAGATATATTCTTTGGGTTATTTTGTAATTCGATACGTCATTTTGCAATTAAGTGATTGGGGATTGAGATGTTGTAGAAACCTGAAAGCACCGAATATTGAAACTATAGTGGACAACGTATTTAATTAATAATTTTGAACGACATATTTTATGATTCTATAGGTGCTTTAGTTGAAAAAGGTTTGACAGAGATAATTAGGGTGAATGCTTCCACAATTGATATGTGAAGAGAGCATATTTATTTATACTCAAAAGCATTTAACAATTGGTTACAAATTTGTTTGATAATGTAACAAATTCTAAAGACTAGACATGCCGCAAAGAGTGGTTGTGGACTCTAGCGTAATACTAGCTCAGAGTCTTGCTGGTTGAGAATCTTTAGGAGAGTCATATGCACTATTGTTAACATTCCCCCTCAAGTTGTACCGTAATTGGCGAAGTTGCAACTTGCTTCGTAGTATTTGAAATCTTGGAGCCGGTAGTCCTTTAGTAAATATGTCCGCAAGTTGGTATTTGGAGATGATAAACCTGACATGAAAAAGATTTGCAGCTACACGTTCACGGACAAAGTGGTAATCTATTTCAATGTGCTTGGTACGATCATGGAAAACTGGATTTGCTGTCAAGTATGTTGCCCCAAAATTATCACACCAAAGTATCGGTGCTGAAGTTGTAATACCAAGCTCTTGTAGAAGTCATTTGAATCCATATAACCTCTAAAGTGGAAATTGCAACCCCACGATATTCCGCCTTAGTACTGGACTTGGACACTGTTTTATGCTTCCTTGCACTCCATGAAATTAAGTGACCTCCAAAGTAAATGCAATAGCCGCTTGTCGAGCGTCTATCATCCAAACTTCCAGCCCAATCAGCATCAGAATAGGCCTGTAAATTAAAATCTTTGGATGGACATAAATGAAGACCATAATCGTTAGTACCCTTGAGATACCGAATAATTCTCTTTAAAAGTTCCCAATGCTCTTCATAAGGATCATGCATATATTGGAATACCTTATTGACTGCTACAGAGATGTCAGGTCTTGTCAGATGCAGATACTGCAGTGCACCCACAACACTGCGATATAGGGTGGCATGCTCAAAACTTCTGGTGCCAAGTTTTTGAATCTTTATATTAGCCACCAAAGGTGTGTTGACTGGTTTCACCATATCAAGTCTCTTCTTTTTCAGAAGATCCGTTATATACTTACGCTGAGTGAGTATCAACTCATTACCCTTCCTGAGCACTTGGACACCCAAAAAGAAAGAAAGACTACCCAAATCTTTCAACGCAAACACAACACTAAGATATGTAATCAACTGAGAGATTCCAGCTGTCCGAGAGTCGGTGACAATAATATCATCTACGTATACCAGAATATATAAAATTGAGTTTGGGGTTTTACGAATAAAGAGAGAACTATCAGCAATAGAACCCTTGAATTCCAGTTGAACTAAATAGGTACTCAGTTTCGAAAACCATGTTCTAGGCGCCTTCTTAAGGCCATAGATTGATTTGTGCAGTTTGCACACATGGTTTGGATAGTTCTCATCCACATATCCCTGAGGATACTTCATATAGACATCCTCCTCCAATTCACCATGCAAAAATGCATTCTCCACATCTAATTGCTTGATTTCCCTCTGATTCATTACAGCAATAGACACACCAGACGAATAGTACAAGGCTTCACAACTGGTGAAAAAGTTTCACCAAAGTCAATTCCCTGCTGTTGGTTGTACCTTTTTGCGACCAAACGGGCTTTTCTACGTTCAATAGTGCCATCTGGGTTCTGCTTAAACCTATACACCCATTTCGAGCCTACCACATTCATCCCTTTTTCATATTTGACAAGAGAGTATGTACCATTTCGAATTAGAGCATTGATTTGAACATCCATCGCATCTCTCCACTCCGTAATTTTTCTTGCCGCTGAAAAGCACATTAGCTCCATAAAATATGCATATGGTAAAGAATTTTTTGACGCTGTTAGGCACAGTTTTTGAATGGGCTTGCGAATACCATCTTTTTCCCTGGTTACCATGGGATATGTCATTCTTGTACTTTGCACTTCGCCAGTCGCAGTAAATGCTAAGTCTCGTATACTTGAAGCATTTGTCGCAGCTGAATTTGGTGGACGTATGTTAGGTGAAATTGATGATGATGCAGAAGCCGGCATAGAAGCAGCGTCAGAAGTCGTTGCTGGAAGATCGACATTCGCTGAATGGTTCTGAACAACAGATTGTACAGGACTAGCACTCTGAATGGCAGGTACATGACAGCTATGAAATGGTTGCTTAAAGAAAATACTTGTGCTAGAAGGTACCCAGTGTCAATAATGTTAGATAGATTTCGTGGAAGGAAAATAGTTTTTACCTAAAATCGTGAAACTTTTCAGAAAATCCAAATGGTCGTATACTCTTTATGGAATGCGTAATACACATGGAGTGATACATTTTTTATAAACTAAGAAATAGCGGGAAATCCTCATTCCCATTTTATATCATTAAATACTGAAAGGAGAACTGAAAATATTAAATAAAAAACGAAATTGTGTTCCTTCACCACACGCAATTTAAATTTTTAATTAGTTCACAATCAGAGAAGAACTTAATTTTTTTAATACATCATAACTTCTCGCTGTGCATAACCTAGGAGTCTTAGTGGGAGAGATATATTCTTTGGGTTATTTTGTATTTCGATACGTCATTTTGCAATTAAGTGATTGGGGATTGAGATGTTGTAGAAACATGAAAGCACCGAATATTGAAACTATAGTGGACAACGTATTTAATTAATAATTTTGAACGACATATTTTATGATTTTGTAGGTTCTTTAGTTGAAAAAAGTTTGACAGAGATAATTAGGGTGAATGCTTCCACACTTGATATGTGCAGAGAGAATATTTATTTATACTCAAAAGCATTTAACAATTGGTTACAAATTTTTTTGATAATGTAACAAATTCTAAAGACTAGACATGCCGCAAAGAGTGGTTGTGGACTCTAGCGTAATACTAGCTCAGAGTCTTGCTGGTTGAGAATCTTTAGGAGAGTCATATGCACTATTGTTAACATTCCCCCTCAAGTTGTACCGTAACTGGCGAAGTTGCAACTTTCTGCGTAGTATTTGAAATATTGGAGACGGTAGACCTTTAGTAAATATGTCCGCAAGTTGGTATTTGGAGATGATAAACCTGACATGAAAAATATTTGCAGCTACACGTTCACGGACAAAGTGGTAATCTATTTCAATGTGCTTGGTATGAGCATAGAAAACTGGATTTGCTGTCAAGTATGTTGCCCCCAAATTATCACACCAAAGTATCGGTGCTGAAGTTGTAATACCAAGCTCTTGTAGAAGTCATTTGAATCCATATAACCTCTGAAGTGGAAATTGCAACCCCACGATATTCCGCCTCAGTACTGGACTTGGACACTGTTTTATGCTTCCTTGCACTCCATGAAATTAAGTGACCTCCAAAGTAAATGCAATAGCTGCTTGTCGAGCGTCTATCATCCGAACTTCCAGCCCAATCAGCATCAGAATAGGCCTGTAAATTAAAATCTTTGGATGGACATAAATGAAGACCATAATCGTTAGTACCCTTGAGATACCGAATAATTCTCTTTAAAAGTTCCCAATGCTCTTCATAAGGATCATGCATATATTGGAATACCTTATTGACTGGTACAGAGATGTCAGGTCTTATCAGATACAGACACTGCAGTGCAGCCACAACACTGCGATATAGGGTGGCATGTTCAAAACTTCTGGTGCCAAGTTTTTGAATATTTATATTAGCCTCCAAAGGTGTGTTGACTAGTTTCACCATATCAAGTCTCGTCTTTTTCAGAAGATCCGTTATATACTTACGCTGAGTGAGTATCAACTCATTACCCTTCCTGAGCACTTGGACACCCAAAAAGAAAGAAAGACCACCCAAATCTTTCAACGCAAACACAACACTAAGATATGTAATCAACTAAGAGATTCCAGCTGTCCGATAGCCGGTGACAATAATATCATCTACGTATACCAGAACATATAAAATTGAGTTTGGGGTTTTACGAATAAAGAGAGAACTATCAGCAATAGAACCCTTGAATTCCAGTTGAACTAAATAGGTACTCAGTTTCGAAAACCATGTTCTAGGCGCCTGCTTAAGGCCATAGAGTGATTTGTGCAGTTTGCACACATGGTTTGGATAGTTCTCATCCACATATCCCTGAGGATACTTCATATAGACATCCTCCTCCAATTCACCATGCAAAAACGCATTCTCCACATCTAATTGCTTTATTTCCCTCTGATTCATTACAGCAATAGACAGCACCAGACGAATAGTACAAGGCTTCACAACTGGTGAAAAAGTTTCACCAAAGTCAATTCCCTGCTGTTGGTTGTACCTTTTTGCGACCAAACGCGGTTTTCTACGTTCAATAGTGCCATCTGGGTTCTGCTTAACCCTATACACCCATTTCGAGCCTACCACATTCATCCCTTTTTCATATTTGACAAGAGAGTATGTACCATTTCGAATTAGAGCATTGATTTGAACATCTATCGCATCTCTCCACTCCGTAATTTTTCTTGCTGCTGAAAACCACATTGGCTCCATAAAATATGCATATGGTAAAGAATGTTTTGACGCTGTTAGGCACAGTTTTTGAATGGGCTTGCAAATACCATCTTTTTCCCTGGTTACCATGGGATATGTCATTCTTGTACTTTTCACTTCGCCAGTCGCAGCAGCTGCTGAGTCTCGTATACTTGAAGCATTTGTCGCAGCTGAATTTGGTGGATGTATGTTAGGTGAAATTGATGATGATGCAGAAGCCGGCATAAAAGTAGCGTCAGAAGTCGTTGCTGGAAGATCGACATTCGCTGAATGGTTCTGAACAACAGATTGTACAGGACTATCACTCTGAATGGAAGGTACATGACAACTATGAAATGGTTGCTTAAACAAAATACTTGTGCTAGAAGGTACAATACCTGGATTTGGCACCGGAGATTGCTGATTGAGAGATAAGAATGGGAACGAGTTTTCTTCAAACCTAACATGCCTTGAAATATATATTCTATTTGATTCTCTAAGCAAACACATGTACCTTTGTGTGCATTACTATAACCAATGAAGACACAAGGCAGTGACCTGGGTTCAAGCTTATCACTGTTATATTGTCTCAAACAAGGATAAGCTGAACATCCAAAGACTTTCAAGAAGGAGTAATTTGGTAACTTGTTGAACAACAATTCTAAAGGAGTTTTCGTTTCAGAGCTAGATTTTGGTAGCATATTTATAAGATAACAATCAATAACAAAGGCATCTTCCCAAAATGATCTAGGCATATGTGCATGGAAAAGTATAGCTAAACCAGACTCTGTGACGTGTCTGATACGATGCTCTTCCAAACCGTTTTGAGGAGACGTATGAGGACATGAAAAACGATGATGGATACCTGAATCATTGAGATAGGAAGTGAACTTTTTATATTCCAGTGCATTATAAGATTTTCAATTTTGTTTGCGGAAGAGAATGAAAGTGTTTACTGCATCTGATCTTTGGACAAGAGGAAAAATTCATGTATAGTGAGAAAAGTCATCCATAAACAATATGTAATATCAAAAACCAGTTCTTGATAAAGAGGGAGAGACCCATATGTCTGAGACAACCAAGCTCAATGGCTTATCATAAACAGTGCTACTAAGGGGAAAAGACAACTTCTTGCTTTTACTCACATGGTAGGAGTGACAAAACTCAATTTTTTTATTTTTTACTGGAAGAGAAAACTGATGACATATCTTGGAAGCAGTTATCAGCATTGGATGTCCTAATCGCTGGTGCCATAAAGGAAGAGAAGAGGAGATCAGTGCATGCGGTTTTATTTGACGCTCTAGCAAATTAACTCCATCAAAAACATAAAGCCCATTCTTATTGAACCCCCTCAACAACATTATCCCCGTGCGCTTGTCCTTTACAACAGAAAAGCCAGTGTGAAACTCAAAATAGACATCATTGTCTTTACAGAACTGTGAGACTGATAACAAATTGGTTTTGATTTTAGGGACATGATAAATATTTTTCAGTACATAAGACCTTGAATTAATGGAGAAAGATGCATTACCAACATTAGAAATATCCAGTGCATTACCATTTCCGACATGAACCTGTTCAGTACCATTGTATTCATGGGGAATTGTCAGATTTCGCATATCAGCTGTAAGGTGATGAGTGGCGCCTGTGTATGTCACCCATTCATTCTCCATATTCCCACCAGGTAAAGCGATCTAGGCTGATGGTGCACGCTAGTTGTTGTTAGTGGGCTTGTCATAACGAAACCAACATCTATATCCAAGATGTCCCTTGTTCTTACAAATCTGGCACTTTTCAACAAATTGTGTATTTTTTTGAGGCTGTTGTTGACGAGGATTTGATTGGTTGTTGTTGTTGTTTTGATATGAACCCCTATATTGATTATTGAACCGTCTTGGGTCGCCTCTGTTCGATGAACTCGAGTTGGTAACTACAACGTTAGCAACAGGCGTTTACAACAATGACAATTGTTTTTCTAATCTCATGTCAAAGGTGACAAGATGAGAGTAGAAGCTGTCAATATCCATTCCTTCAACAGTACTTAATGCGGTCACAATTGGATCGTAACTTTGGTTAAGTCCATTGCTGATTGCCTGTTTTCTTTCATCAACAGACACAGTACAACCAGATTCTGTTAATTGATCAAACAATGATTTAGCTTCATTCAAATAGGTTTTAAGAGTCTTATTACCTTTTGATAGGTTGTGAAGCTGTTTTTTGAGATTCATCTGATGATGAAAGTTTTTTGGTGCGTACTCCGTTTCCAGCTTATCCCATACTTCTTTTGTTGTGTTAAGACTTGCTATTGTGCTTAAAACTTTAGATGTTAAGGTTTAATTCAACCATCCAACAATCAGAGAGTCTTGAGATTCATAAGCTATGAACTCAGGATTAATAGCTTCACTATTAGGTAAGGTTCTTGCTGGTTTTTCCTTGGTTCCATCAATAAAACCAGTGAGATCATACCCCTTTAAGATGGGTTTGAACTGAGCTTTCCAAACTAAGTGATTTGTTTCTGTATGTTTCAGGGTAACAAAATGATGAATCTGTACCTGACGGAGGGTATTTGTTGTGTCTGCCATGATATTTTAAGGTTTTTTTTTTTGTTTTTCTGGTTTTTGATTTTGTGTATTTGTGCGGAAGATGGCTTGGATCAGGCTGATACCAAGTTAGACAGAGATAATTAGGGTGAATGCTTCCACACTTGATATGTGCAGAGAGAAGATTTATTTATACTCAAAAGCATTTAACAATTGGTTACAGATTTGTTTGATAATGTAACAAATTCTAAAGACTAGACATGCCGTAAAGAGTGGCTGCGGACTCTAGCGTAATACTAGCTCAGAGTCTTGCTGGGTGAGAATCTTTAGTTGAGTCATCTGCAGTATTGTTAACAAAAAACACTTGATAATTTCCATCCAACCATACAGAGAGATTAGTGATTGAGAAAAGAAAAATTGACTTGGTAAAATATCTGGCACATCATAAAATTCTTTTTCACTTTTGTGATATTTACTATAATAACATGAAAGTATACTTTGATGACGTTTAGAGGTTTGTCTACTTGCATTATAGAGTAACTGATACAAGTAGCGTCGTTAAAACCCGAACCAAAATATAATATTAACCTATTTCATATAATCCAAGTCTGATTTATCATTAAAATAATAATAAAAACATTCAACCTAACATCGTGTAATGGTGTTCAAACGTGAGGAATCACTATAATTTGACCATGTATGGCATAAAATGCATAATTCATAACAGCATTAGTAATTTGGGATAATACCCTACAAATGATGCCAAGGTTCTTGTTTCAAATACATGGGATTTATGAAAGCAAATAAAAAACAAACAAAATGTTGATGTCTGTATAAACAAAGTTTATTAGTGAAATGTTTAAGATATGACATGCTCAAAGATCATTTGGTAATGACCCCAGTGTATATGGGATTTAAATCGTGGTGATTAAAGAAATATTCATTAGACTTTACGATCATATCTTTCTTTATAATAAGAGACCCCAAAATACCATATGTCGTCTCCACAATTATTCTTGGATCTTATGAGGCCACATCAGCATGAACATTCCCTGTCATCGGCATCTGATTAGCTCTCCAAATCCAGTAGGAAACTGCCAACAGTTACTTAATGTTTAAAATCCAAGAGGCATCCCCCAACAGTCACTTAACGTTTAAATGACACAATAAGCAACTTCAAATCTCCAACAATCACTTAATACAATTACGTACACCAAAATTTTCTAATGTTCTATATATGACATGACCCTTCACCACCAACAGCTGCAAACACTCAAATTTTCAACAGATGTCTTTGATGGTTCTTCCACTACATTAACGATTTTTTTTCAGGTAATGTATCTTCGTCTCTCCTTATGATCATACTGTGTTCCTTATGATCATACTTTGTTACTGTAGATAGTTTAGGGATTTTTAAATTTGGTGATTTGGTTGTGGTCTTCTAGAAATGTCGATGGATTTAGGGGTTTTTCTAGGAAAAAGTTTTACATATCAGAATCCGACCAAAAATTGTTAGGTTTTTGGTGTTCCCTTCACTGTGTTTTTGTTGTTCATGCATAAATAACTCCCTCCCCCCTTTTTTTTTGATGATTTAGCAGAGAAGAATCAACAAGTAACTACGTAGGGACATGGCTATTTGAGTTGGATGTATTTTTACCCACGCTTTCCTCATCCACATGGTGTTCTTTCTTTTTATTAACTTCTCACAGGCTGAGTATTCCTGTTGCATGAAGAGTTTAATACTACGTAAAACAACTCTCATTCCTTTCTCAGACTTAATTCGACCAATTATGGTGATAGGACGATCAGTAGTCCTGTTTCGTTTGAAGTGAAGACTGCTTGCTTGCTGTAGGAGCAATAAAAAAATTAGGAAGACTAGGAAACCAAAAACAATGGTCGGAGACTATAGCCTTCGTAATTGGCTAACTTATAACTGAGAAAACAAGTTGTTTTTCTTTTCATAGTATTTCAATTTTGACAAATTTACTGTTTTGTATTACATGAGACAAAGACTAGCAAAAATGATGATAGAAACAACGATGATACAAACTTCGTAGGTAAGATTTTGTTTGCGAGGTTTCGCAGGCCCTACCAGACATCTGGGTTTGTAATGTGTTTGTAGAAAGAAGGGTAATGTATCAATCTAATATTTTCTTTGTTCCCCAGTTTGACATTGTTTATTTCCCAGGATTTTGGTTCATATAGTTAGTTGTTATAATTGGTTTTCCTGATTTTCCAGGATTTTCTTTATTTCCAGTTGTTGCAATTTTCCTTTTGGTTATTGTATACCTGCTGAATCATGAATCAAAGATTTTGGGGGTACTCTTGCAGTGCCACGATTTTCTCGCATAATTCGGGATGGAGTTGTACTCCTAAAGGTATACCGAAATGATGCTACAAGGACGACACTCCAAAAGAGTTGACAACAATTTCAGATCCTAAATAATATATGTACAGTGATATACTTCCGAGAGTTATGTTATTCAAACTAAAGAGTAACATTTTCCGTCTGGATAATTTCGGTGAGAAGAATGTTGTTAGTATTTGGTATCATTTTCCGTCTGGCTAATTTCATTAGAATGGGAAGCGTGAAAGAGGGGATTGCATGTTCACAACACTGGAACACCTGTAGCAAGCCTTCGACAAAAACAAATCTGTCTCCAAATGAAGTTTTTCATGAAGTGGGTAATGTAATGTAAGTTTTTCAATCGTATATATACGTTTCTTTCATCTGAATTCTAGGAAATCGATCTATTAAGTGCAAAAATGTTTGATTTGTCGCTGCAGCTTTACAAACAAGGTTAGGGGAGGGAATTGAAGAAAATTATGTCGGTAATTATTGGGGCTTCATTTGTTTGTTATAAACTAGCAACAAGTTATGTTTTCATTTTGGGTTATCCTCAAGTTTTACATCAGAATTTCAACAGGGGATCCCGCATTCGTACTTCTTACCTCCCACGGCCTAACCGAACATCCACCTTTGTATGTTTGTTTTTAGAACATCCATGACCAGTGTTTCAAGATAAATAGATCAAATGAGAGACTTAAGAATCGTCAGCCTTGATGAGAATATGTGACTAATTTTTGGAGTTTCGTCTGCAACAAAGAAAATGAAAAATTCGGTAAATGGGTATTGAAACTTGGAAATGGACATCTTTCAGCAATTGCAATTACCGTTATGAAAAATCCAACTTCAGGACTGCGAGAAACAAATTGTGTCCATCATGTATCCAAGAATTCTCGACATACATATGGTGAGACATAGTAGTTAAGTGAAAGATGTTTATTGGCACCAAAATACGGTAGTCTGGATGAAATTAACCACTACAACGTTTCGACCATCCCAGGAGAAACGCACCATTTACTGAATTCACGCAACATTACCAGATGACAGGATCCATTGAACATCAAGATGCTCCATACTCTTCTTAAGTTTTGAATTCCTTAAAATTTCCAGGAATTCCAAACCATCACTTGCAACTTAAAATTGGAGTTCTGGTTATGCTACCATAGAACATGAATGATAGCATGGGTCTTTGCAACGGAACTTGATTAATTGTAAAACAAATTGATAAAAGGGTTATTGAAGCACAGATCATACCAGGCAACCACGTCAGATTTCATGTGTACATTCCAAGGTTGATACTGTCTCCTACTGCCAAAAATTTACCTTTTCTGTTAAGAAGAAGGAATATCCTTAAAAGTTTGATTTGCTATGACAATCAACAAGAGACTAGGTCACCTTTTACTCATGGACATTTATACATGGCAGTGTCTAGAACGTCATCAAGAAAAGGTTACATCTACCGATCCCATTTTAACCACCTGCGATGTAGACACTCTCGAAATAGCCGGTGCGTATGCACCGGGTTAGACCAAATGGATTGTAACTATGTATACTGTTATTTGTTACCCAATTTCGTTGGTTAAGATATCAAAGAAACTTAAAATCGATTCATCATTGAATCCAACATTTAATAAGATAACCATCACAAAACTATTCAAATTTTGATGGATAAAATAAATTAATAGAATTTTATCAAGAACCACGTAGATTTCAGATTGAGAAATCATGCATTACGTGGACGAAGAAACTTAGAGCTTGACGATGTCCGTCTATAATTTAGAAATAAACATATTCATGAAGAGAAGAGGATATGCCAATGATATTAAGCCTCGCAATCTGAGTATTATACAAGTTCGTAGAGCATATTATATATATAGCGAATTAAGGAAAAAATGTTTGTTCAGAAGCATTTTAATACTTAATATTAGTATCTTCTTTCAACAGCTTAATTTTTATATTTTATGGCTATAATATTAACATATAATGCTAAATAGCATAGATCACTATAAATACAAGGGTTGCAACAATCAAATTGATTAGTCAAGGAAATTTACAACAATCATTTCGTTACAAATTGATTATGTCAAGTTTGATTTCCTTTGGAAACGTCTAAAGTTTCTAACGATCGCGGCCACACTTAATTTCGGAATCATGGATTACTAATTGATTATCTTTTATCCACTTTTTAACAACAATAAAGAATAACAATCACGTGTTTTTCCTCATTAGGGAATGGTTAAGCCACATGCCCACAACCTAATAGTAATTTTTTCTTTTTACAAATCATAGTCGTCCGTACTTGATAACAGCCCTAACATGAACCTGCATTCATAACCCAAATAAAAAGTTTGTCATTTTTATGTTGTAAAAAACAATGGAGGTAAAATTTACATTTACTTGTACAAACTTTCGGTAATTCGCAAAATTGGAATGAATACTTAAACAAACCGTAATTTGATCTACAACTTAATAAATGGTAATTTGGACAACTACACATGAGTGAATCGGCTTGATTGAGCGATCATAATTGTGGATAGTATCTTATAAGTTGCTAACTAAAATATTCCAACTACTAGATTAGTTTGCTCCAATATTTCAACTGAACCAGCCGTTGACAAGTAATTTTCCTGAAAACACCACTTTGAATTAGGTTTTTGTACACGTAGAGTAATGAACTTAATATACTGGCAAAGAAAAAAAAACAATAAGGAACTAAATATATATAATACTTACCCGCAATGTGGATAATTTTTGTCACAAACTATATGCTATTCTCATAGTCATATTTGTCCCATGATAAAAATCAATGCATCAATAAAGAAATTCCGCTTCTAGTATAAATCTTCTGGTCAGAAGAATCAAAGATGCGGCTATAACCTTTGATTTCATTTAGTTTGGTTATGTACCAAAAACTTGTAGATGCATTAGATCATTAATTACAGTATCTTTATTTCTATTCTTGAAATCAATCGCTATTTTTGTAGGATTCCTTTAAAGTTTAATCTTTCTTTTTTTGTTCTGTTGCCTTGGCTTCAAACTCGTAGGGTGCAAAATATAAACTGGTGGAGCCTGGTCACTTTTCAAATGTGCGTTGTGCGACATACGTTCTTACCATATCGACTTCGTGGCTAAGAAGACTGATGTTGCTGATGCTCCAGAGGAGATATTTTTTTGCTGAATTGACATCTACCAACAATGTTCGTTGTGTCAAGTTTTGCAAGTGCATGGGCCCAAAAAACTCAATTTCATGTTTGTATTCAACATGTAGACGTGGCTTCTGTGGTTTCTTTTGTATTTTACTTCTACAACTAGGTGTATTATTTTGCTTGCAAACTGAGTTGTTTGTCAACCGGATATCATTATTACGATTTATGACTACAATGGCTGATTTATGACTAAAATGACTACTTGTATTGACAACTCTACGAATTCTTCTTGCAAGAGATAAAAACAATGGCTGCTGTTATTGCAGGTTTTACAATGTTCAGCATCCCAAGGGTGGAGGATTCATGGCTGGCCGTGCTAGATAATTCACGGATGAGGAAAACTATAGTATCTATTGACACTGAACTTTCTACTAGCCGGTTTCATAAGTAATGGATGTTTAGTCTGTGTACAATTTTGAGTGATGCGTTTCCTTGAACTTGTTTACCATCTTTCGATTTCTCATTTACCATAGTCATAAACTTGTTTGGATTGCACATGGACCAAATTAAATAATACTTGTTTAATCCGGTGAAAGCAAGAAAAAAGATGTCATAATACGACATGGGATTCCTAATGTTTAACGGAAAGCCGATCAAAAAACATAAAGTGTAACAAAATCTCTATGCAGCAATGAGTTCCTTCAAAATTTTAACATAGAAAAATCATCCGAAAGTGAAAGAAATATGAAGGAGCAGTGGAAAGCCACTGTGTGTGAGCTCGGAATGATTTTCTTGGAATGATTTTTTGGAATTGCAAGTTCACTACAGGTTCTGTATTAGTCAGTCTTTGTATCTCAATCCCCTACACCATGATTCTTCCTGTACCTTACCCCCAGTGTTATATCGAAAAACTTCACGTTCCTCCTCTTGACAATGCTAGATCAAAGGATACGATGATGATTTTGACAAATATATCTCGATATTACCTTCTGGGAAAAAAACAAGAAGATCCGGAAGGAAACCTTTACGTTCCACAGGTGAAGTTCTATGTAAGTTTACCTGTTGGAAATCTCCCTCTACCAATATTTAGTCTGGAAATGGTGAATGGTAATGGTGACATTGAGACTTTTGGGGTACCTTCAAACAATGCTAAATTGCTTGTTGTGCGGCCAAATTTGTAGTCTACCGGGATACAAAAATTCAAGTATTCATAGTGGTATTCGATTTCATAAGGTTTCCTCGGGTCAAAATCATCTCCTTTGAGATTATAAAGGTTTTAATGACAGGAGTATATGGTTTGCTCACACAACTGTGTTGAGACTGATTTCATTAAGTGATATTTATATGATTACATTGAAATATGGATAGAGACCCATTGCAAATAAATAGCCACAACTGAAGAATAGGAAAGGAAACCTAATTAGCTGAAGAATAGGTATACAAGTTAGTAAAACATACGACCAGGGAAAAATAGTTACAATCATATCTACGTGTATGTACATGTTCCAGTTTATCAATAGGCTGATAAACTTAATACCCCCCCTCAAGTTGGAGCGGTAGAGCCAGAACGAACGCCCAACTTGCTAACCAGACGGCCAAACTGTGGAGATCCTAGTGGCTTTGTAAAAACATCGGCAAGTTGATTGGAACACTGAAGATGTTGTGGTAAAATTAACCCACTAAGTAGCTTCTCACGAACAAAGTAACAATCGATTTCAATATGTTTAGTCCGTTCATGAAAAACCGGATTCTGAGCAATGTGAATTGCAGCTTGACTATCACAAGAAATCTTGATAGGGAGAGGACATGGAATACGTATGTCATTAAAAAGTTACCGTAACCATTGCATTTCGGAAGTTAGATTAGCTAAAGCTCGATATTCTGCTTCAGCAGAAGAACGAGCCACGGTAGGTTGTTTCTTGGATTTCCAAGAAACAAGACTATCACCTATGGTGACAAGATAACCGGTCGTTGAACGACGAGTGAAAGGGAAACCTGCCCAGTCTGAATCCGTATAGCCATGCAGAGATAGCAAACTGGATGAAGTTAGAAAAGTACCATGGCCAATTGTGCCTTTGATGTAACGTAAAACTCGATGAGCAGCATCAAGATGAGCAGTGTGTGGTGTTTGCATGAACTGACTTAAATAATTTACCGAGTAAGTAATATCTGGATGAGTAACGGTAAGATATAGGAGGCGCCCAATAAGACGTCGAAATGAACTTGGATCCGTTAAAACCTTACCATCAGTAGGTAGTAACTTGAGATTTGGTTCCATCGGAAAAGATGAAACACGAGCCCCTGTGAGGCCAGCGTCCCGAAGAATATCTAGGACATACTTGCGTTGGCAGAGAAAAATACCCTTAGGCGAACGAGAAACTTCAATGCCTAAAAAATATTGCAATCGACCAAGATATTTTATAGAAAAATAATAAGCAAGGCGTAACTTCAGTGATGTAATCAAGTTATCATCTGTGCCAGTGATAATTATGTCATCGACATAGACAAGAACAAATATTGAAGTTGTTCCTTGATGATACGTGAAAAGAGAGTTATCACATAGAGATTTTTGAAAACCCTCAGGGAACAAGGATGATGAGAGTTTGGCAAACCATTGACGAGAAGCTTGTTTCAAACAATAAAGAGGTTTCTTAAGTTTGAGAACTTTACACTCACCTTTTTGAGCCATACCTGGAGGTAGTTTCATATAGATATCTTCATCAAGATCACATTGGAGAAAAGCGTTGTTGACGTCCAATTGGTGGAGAGACCAGCATCGAATAGCTGCAACAGACAACATAACTCGTAAAGTAACCAGTTTTGCAACTGGTGCAAAAGTATCATAGAAATAAATGCCCTCCTTTTGCGTGTATCCTTTGGGAACAAGACGAGCCTTGTAACGTTCTATAGAACCATCCGGATTAAACTTTATTTTGAAGACCCATTTGCAACCAATGGAAGTCTTGTTAGGTGGTAGGTCCACCAGTATCCAAGTGTTGTTGGCTTCGAGAGCTAAAATTTCTTTGGCCATTGATGCACGCCATTTTGGGCATTTAACTGACTGAGAGAAAGTTCTAGGTTCCTCATTAAGAAGAATAGCAGACAAAAAATCCTTATGAGATTGGGTGAATGTATCAAAGGATAAATAATCTGTGAGGGGATAAACAGATGAAGATTTACACTGAACAATGGAACAATGATAGTCTCGTAAATAGGAAGGCGGATTACGATCCCGGGAAGGACGAGAAGCCTGTGTCGAGATAGATGTCTGAGTTGCTGATTCTGCAACAGATGATGGGCGCATGTTAGAACTGAAGTCACGAGTATGCGCCTGAGGACAGGACGGTGATGGAGAATTGATCGCAGATGGACACACTGGAGTAGTGGTAGTCTGGAGAGAATCAAACGGAAGAATAGACATAGGCCGATTGCCATGAGCATCAGAGGTTATAGCAGCGAAAGAGTTTGGAGAAACTGGAGAGTCTGCATCGGCATAGGATTCACAGATTAACTGTGAAGATGAATCCAGGGACACGAGATGAAAACTGGAATCAGAAGGATAAAAAATTGAGTCAAAATACTCATTCTATGGGTGATGCACAGGCGCTGGTGCAGAAAGAGTTTTAGGTAAATCAATGAAGAGGAATTGATGTTCATGAAATACTACATCACGGGAAGTAGAAATAGTCTTGGTTTCGAGATCAAAAAATTTGTATCCTTTTTGACCATGAGGATAGCCAACAAATATACCAGGCTTGGCGCGTTGGTCGAACTTATGTGAGACCTTTACGTTTCGTGCAAAACATAAACAGCCAAAGACACGCAGATTTGTATAATCTGGTGCAGTATTGAGTAACCTCTCATATGGAGTTTTGTGAGAAAGTACTGGAGTTGGAAGCTTATTGATTAAATAAGCTGCAGTGAGAATACACTCTCCCCAAAAATGAAGAGGCAGATTAGATTGGAATCTAAGTGATCGAGCCACATTTAGAAGGTGGCGATGTTTTCTTTCCACAACCCCATTCTGTTGTGGAGTGTAGATGCAAATAGTTTTATGCAAGACACCATGTTCTTGGAACCACAATTGTAGTTCCTTAGACTTGAATTCGGACCCATTATCAGAACGGAAAGTCTGTAATTGGGGAATGATTAATGTGTGATTACCAGAAGATATGTTGGATATAGACTGACCAAATTGAGTAAGAACAAAATTAAAAAAAAAAATTAAAATTTTCAAAGTTTCGGATTTTACTTTCATGAGATATACCCATGTGCATCTTGTATAATCATCTACAATGGTAAGGAAAAATCTAGCACCAGTGAACGATTCAGTGGAAAAAGGTTCCCAAATGTCAGCATGTATTAATTGAAAAGGACGAGATGTAAAAGAAACACTTTTATTAAATTGAAGACGAGTTTGTTTCGCCCTAGGACATACATCACATTCCTGACTTGACTGAGAACTAATAAAGGGAAACTTGCTTGCTAGAAAACGAAAACAATCCACACTAGGGTGGCCGAGACGACGGTGCCATGTATCCACCGATTTATTCACAGTAGATAATAAAGCCACTGGAGTAAAAATAAAATGATAGAGACCCCCAATTTTCTTACTCCATCCAATCACTTTGCTCGTGTGATGGTCCTGGAACACACATGAATCGCGTGAGAACTTAATACAACAAGTTGTTGTTGATGTCAATTGACTTACCGAAATTAAATTGAACTTAAAACTTGGTATATAGAATACATCAAGTAACTTAAGAGTTGGAGAAAGATTAACGTGTCCAATATGAGTCACAGAGGTATGGGTACCATCTGGTAATTGGACACTAATTGGTGTTTAAACCAAAGAATAATTAGTAAAGAAAGAAAGGGAAGAGCATATGTGGTGAGTAGCACCACTATCTACGATCCATACATGATGAGAAACAGACAAAGAAATACCTGCAAAATTGGCCAATGGATTTACTGTAGAACCAGCATTTTCTGGATCAAGTAGATATAGCAGACGTGCATATTGTGCAGCAGTAATATTAGGTGCAGCAGGGACAGCGAAACTGGAAGCAGCAGGAGTAGTCATCGCAGCAACAAGAAATTGGGGTGAATCTCTCGGCCTTGAAAAATCTTTCGGGTAGCCATTCAACTTCCAGCAGGTTATCTTAGTATGACCATGCTTAGTACAAGGATCACAAAAAAGGCGCTGTCGCTTGTTGTGACCAGTATTGGTCCGTGGTTCACTACGAGAAACGTTAAGAGTTGCAGATTAAACAGTAGGAACAAGAGATGAGTGAATACCTTGTTGTGATTCCTCTTGCCTGACATGGTTGTAAATCTTAGCAGGTGAGGGAATCGGATCCATCATAAGAATCTGGCTACATAAAGCAGAAAAACGGTCGTGCAAGCCTTGCAAAAACTCCATCGATCGGTCTTGATTATGATGATCCATATAAGTCTTCCCTGCATTACAGATACAAGGTTGAATAGGGCGAAAAGAATCCAGTTGATCCCATAGTGATTTGAGGTGAGTAAAATACATTGCAACGCTCAAGTTATCTTGTTGCAGGGTTGCAATGGACTGTTTGATGGCATACAGTTTAGAAGCATTGTTGTGTGAAAACCTGGATTTGATTTCAAGCCATTGTTCCCGTGCAGAAGGGAAGTTCTGGGTACTAGGGCGAATCTCTGGGTCCACAGAATTGGAAATCCATCTACCCACCAGATCATCAGCACGGATCCAGTGAGGTAAATCCTTTTTTTCTGTGGGTTTTTCGATAGTTCCATCGATATAACCTAACTTGACTTTCGCACTTAAAGCCTTCATGATACCTCGACCACAGGTGCAATAGTTTTCACTTGTGAGAAGAGGAGAATAGATGACAGAAGTTGGATTATCAAATGGATGCACATAATATGGACTATTAGGAGACAAGACAGTGTCTTTTTCAACACTGGAAGAGGTGGTTTGATCATCTGCTAGAGTCATATTGACGATTAGGTTTGAGAGAAAAAAAAAATAACCTAGCTCTATACCATAAAGGTTTTAATGACAGGAGTATATGGTTTGCTCACACAACTGTGTTGAGACTGATTTCATTAAGTGATATTTATATGATTACATTGAAATATGGATAGAGATCCATTGCGAATAAATAGCTACAGCTGAAGAATAGGAAAGGAAACCTAATTAGCTGAAGAATAGGTATACAAGTTAGTAAAACATATGACCAGGGAAAACTAGTTACAATCATATCTACGTGTATGTACATATGCCAGTTTATCAATAGGCTGATAAACTTAATAGATTAGCAGCAACATTTAGTGTCAATGATCTAGGAAATCCGTGAAAGACGATGTGGTGTTATTTAACGCTTACATAGTTGTACTTAAGTCGGAATTTATACGTGAATTCTGCAAATTTAAAAATGGCGATGAGCATTATGAAATGTGGCAGCATCTAGGAATCCTAGTTAGCAATTCGGGAGACGGGATTCGTTCGGAACGTGATACGTACGAGTATTATAGGGATTCGTAAAAATCAATTTCGGTCAAAAATCCGGTCAACGATTCGTGATACGGCAGTAATACGGAACGGCATTCGTACGTGTATAATTCGATTTACAAATGTGAGTTCGGCCCTGAAAATTCGGCACACATATAATAATAGATATTCAGAATTTATATATAATCCTTCAAAATACATAGTTCATTCATAATAAAAATATATATATATTATGTCCTTGGTAAATACCTATTGATTACCATAATTCATTCTCGAAGGAACCCCAATGCCACGAATTCTGTTCATCCAAGCAGTATCCTGATCACAGAACGTTGGCCACTACAAAACCTTCATCTATAGCTTCATCAAGATTTCCATCAACAACTTCAGTGTCCCACTCTGCAAGGTTTTCAAGACAGATTGGCGCTCTATCTTTTAACTCAAAATCAACATAATTTTTCAGCATCAATGAGTTCATCCTGATATACACAAGATCTTCCAGCATTTCTGGTGACAATCTGTTTCTTTTTTTTGTTTGTGCTGCATCAAAAGCACTCCAGTTCCGTTCACATGCAGAAGCACTACATGGATGACTTAATAAACGAATAGCAAACCTTCTTAGTAAAGGAACAAAGCCTCCATTGGCTTCCCACCACACCCCTGCAGAATGGCCATACAATCAATCAGTTTACTAAGTTGCTAAGTTTTTGACAGATAAAAAAATGTGTATTGGCATGTCTTCATTACTCAATCACAATATTCTGGATTCTCCAATTATCCAACACATAGATAATAACTAGCTAGAGCTTATGCAATAAAAAAATTTAAAATTTATAGAAACGACTTACTTGGATGAAATTTTCTCATTTGCGGTATGGAGAGTGGAGTAAAAATTCTCGGATGCTTTCCATTGTAGTCTAGAAGTTCCATTGCAAAGTTTTCTCTATCAGTAATATCAACCAATTTGTTACACACATATAACAAAGCAGCTTGCACATCCTGAGAAGAATATAAAATCTTCCCGTCAAACATGAAACAAGGGTTCATAAACATGGCAAAGCAAAGATGAAAACTGATGAAGTAAGTTAGATTCCACTCTGTTTTCAAACAACTGCCATATCAACATGTACTTAATAGGATCATATTCACATCGTATTTTAAGTGCCTTGCGTGCTCTATCTGTTGCTTCATAAATGTAGCCTGAGGTTGACCCATCACCGTCAACTAATCGTAATACTTTTACCAAAGGTTCCAAGGATGAAATTAGCTCTTTGCTAACCTCCCAAAATTATGTTCCTTGTACAATCTCTTTGACTGCGTCAGCAAGAACTCCATTGCTATATTGCATACTTCTCCATTCAACAGACGCGATCAAGGTCCTCAAACCATCTTCAACATCTAGAATAGATTGAAGCAACAGAAAATGATATGCAAATCTGGTTTTAGAATACTTTCTCAAATCTTTCTTGGTATGCACTCTCATCAAGTCCAAAAGAATGAGATGCCTATACATATATTCATATATATTTCTTGCTTTAAGAAAAATACTTTTAACCCAGTCGACTGTCTCATATATATCATCAAACAGTAATTGAAATCCATGAGCAGCACATTTTGATTTGATTATGTGGGGATACTCTTCCAAGATAAGATCACTAGCTAGTCCATAGTTTGAAGCATTGTCAGACACAATTTGCACTACATTTTCAACACCAACCTCATCAATGACCGATAACAATACCTCTCTTATAAATAAACCTGTGTTCTGCTGGCCGGATCTTTCAACTGATTTCAAAAATACTTCCCCTTTTGGTGAGTAAGCAATCACATTAATATATGATCTTTTTTTCATATCTGTCCATATGTCTGACATTATTGTGCATCCACTTGTACTCCAAGATTCTTTGACTTCATTTACATAAAGTTCTACTGCTACTCGAGTATTCACAACCAACTTAGTTCGAAGAGTTGAATAACTAGGTAATGCGTACCCGATACCATAATCTGAAATTGCTTTAGCCATCTCAATAAACCCTGGTGTTTGTATAACATTGAAAGGAATGTTATTTGAGAAGAAACACAAAGCTACTTTCATATCCACTGCTTCTTTATCTTTTTTGTTGATCATTCTAGGAATTGAAGTTTGTTGCAAGACTCTCACTGAATCTCCACTAAGATTACTGATATTTCCTTCAGAGCAGACACTCCCACTAGATGATTTAGTTTTCATCCTTTTGGTCCCATTATCACCACTATTAACCTCCCCAATATCAAGAACAACTAATGCTTGCACATCCTCGGGTACTAATGGACAAACAGCAATATCACGACCTTTTATACCAGATAAATGGGATTTCACTCTTGTTATTCCTCCAGCAAAATCATTTTTACAGAATTTACATTGGAAACGCTTGCCAGTTTGATTAGCATATTCCCAAAATTTGTCTAATGGTTTCATCTCCTAAAAAATTCACATCCAAAGTAAGTTTCAGAAATCTAATAATAGATCAACAAATCTCAATTTAAATGATACTAATCGGTTTCATCATGATTTGTTAATAGATTTAAAAGTAGAAGTAAAAGGAAAAAACTATGAAAAATTACAAATAATATTAGTAGACATCACATACCTTAATGTTGCCGATTCACAAGCGTTAGATTGAAATTTCTAAGACAAATATTCTAATTCAAGTTTGGATTTGGATTTTTCCACTTGAAGTTATTCAATATCAGATTCAAAACAAAGGTAAAAAAGATAAAAAGACAAGAATTCTTTTCAAAAGAAAAAAGAAGATAAGAAGACAAGAATTCTTTTCAAAAGTAAAAAGAAGATAAGATTTCTCTCATGTTCTCTTTCTTCTACTATTTTTAAGAGAAGAGATTTTGATAAAATAACCATTTCCTAGATTTTGCCGAACTAGTTCGCCGAATTTTAGTACGGGGCGAATAAATTGCGTATTATTCGAATTCTCCACATAATCCGCGTACTAGAGTCGGTGTTTAGGTAATTCGCCCGTAACATTCGGTCCCATTCAATACGGCTAAATTCGCGAATGATTCGCCGAATTGCTAACTAGGCTAGGAATTGAGGATACTTGAATCTGAGTGGTGCTCGTAATTGGTTTGCTTTATTGTTCTATACTTTAAGTAAGTCCTTTAATCCTGTTGTACTTTGTCATTCATTAATTTGTATGACGTCTTAGGTTTTAATTTTAAAATAAAAAAAGTGAGTTCCTTTTTCCTCGTAAACAAGTTTTTATGTCTGCATCATGCTACTGAAATGTTCGCAACAATTTCAAGTTAAACTTTTGTTTGATGTTGCATAACATTTGCACCATTAAAATTAAAACATGGATTTTATGTTTTTTTTATCAAGAAACACTACAACAGTCTTATGAAGTTTACAAAATGCTTCCATTACTCTTCGCTAAAGGGTCTTACCGAAGCTTTTTTAATTTTTCCTTTTTTGAAATTTTGTCGTACTGTGATCAAACCTAGGTGACTGAGAACTAAGACATTGGAGAAACATCAAAATCCCAAATCTGCACATGAGTTCTAAGCCTTTATGGTTAAATAGAGTTCTCAAAGAAGATAGAAGATTGTATACAACAGGTATGCATAGTTTGGAATCTACATATTGTTTAAAGAAGATAATTTAGAACCTCCATGATCCATAAAGTTTAACATGCTCCGGTATACGAGTTTTTGTGGCAAGACTCAATACATTTAAGTTCTAAACGTGGGTTCTAGCTTTACTGTGTTTTCCTCTTGGAGTCATTGGGTGGTCTTACTGGCCTCCCCTTCTCTTTTTTTGGAAGACTGAGCCATGACTCATATATCATGTACTATGGTTCCTTTTTCTATCTATAAAACCATTTGTTTATGGATTAAAAAAAAAGTATATATCATATGCCGATACTCTTAAGTAGGTATGGCTGACAAGGTTTGTATTACCTGTCACTGTTTCAAAATTTATAAGTCACGGCTTACACTGTGAATTCTAGGGGTGAGCATTGGTCGGAAATCCATAGATTCAACTCAGCCTAACCGTATTTTGCGGATGTGATCATTTGGCCGGGTTTTTTTTTGAAACCCTACGAGTTATGGATTAGACCCGGGTGCAACCATAAAAATACGTTGGACATATAGACCCGTGATTCTCAGTGGAACTGCATTATGTTTAGATGGTGTGATGCTTAACCGTTGTCCTAACATGAAACAGGATGAGGAGTTATGTTTACTAGATTTGTGACCATGCCACGTACCGGGAATTTTTTTTATCTTCTAATTTGGTGGCCATGTATTTTTGAGTTGATTTGGTGGGGTAAATATATTTAAAAGGTTGAGAATATGTGTAGATTTTTTTTTTTTTTCGCAGAAAATATGTGTAAAATAAGTGGATTTTTTTCCTTTATATATTATAATTTGTAAAAAAAAAAAAGTCTTAATATAGTAGGTACTCTTCCAAATTAAATTTGGACTTCCACAAAATTTTGAACGCCGTAAGTTAGATTTTGTTATTTAGCTGTAAAAAGGGCATAAATGTTGTTACTTAGCTGCCCAGAGTTGATAGTGATAGGACGGTAGCCAGAACTTGTCAAAATATACCAAAGGTCGTACTTGTCAATCAGATGTTTAATACATGCGTTATATACATTAATAATAACCTTTGAAACAACTGGAAATTCCCCATCACATTTTATATCATTAAATGCATAAAACAATTAACTGAAAAGACCGAATGGAAAAACGAAATCAGATCACGAGTTTGTGTTCCTTTATCACACGCATATTAAATTTTAAATAGTTCACTCCCACTAGAAAACAAAAGTTTTTATACGTATAATCTTCTCGTTGTGCAAAATCTAAAAGAGTATTTTCATTGGGTTATTTTGTATTTCATCCGTAATTTTGCAAGTAGGTAATTGGGGATCGAGATGTTGAAGAAAACTAAAACTAATGAGGATTCAAGTTATTATGGACGACACGCTCCAAAATTTGCAGGTGTTTTATTTGAATATCACTTATATCTACCATCTAAACATACATAGAGACCAGTGATCGATGAAACAAAAATTGACTTCGCGTTAACATCTGGTGCCACAGAGATTACTTTTTCACATTGCAATATTTAATATGTTTCTATCAAGATATTTATCATTTGTAAGCCTATGTCGGAAATAGAAAAACTGTTGAGAATAGAATGAAAGTATACTTCGATAACGTGTTGGGGTTTATCCAGTAGCATTAAAGAGTAACTGATACTAGGGGCCATTAAAACCCGAATCCAAAAATAATTTGAAGCCGTTTCCAAAATCAAAGTCTGGTTTTTCACTGAGAATTAAAAATTGAAAATTCGAGCTCAACATACATACTAGTCAATGGCTATGCACTGATGTATAACGCAAGGGACCACTACAGTTTTACCCTCTCCAGCCTCAAATTCATAGTTCTGGGCGGCATATATAACTTTTGATGATACCCTACAAATGATGCTAAGGTTCTTGTTTTTAAAAAAATGTGTGCTGTGATATAATTGAGAGTATCCTTGCGGTACAGAGATGGCGGAATTTAGTGGCTAAGGTTTGATGGAAAGAATTCCACGTTACGGCCGTGGAACCTGGGGCCTAATTCCAACAGCCACGATTACAATTTCATTTTTCAGTTTTTTCTACAATTTTTTTTTTCCATTTGCAAAATAAAGCTGATAACAAAATCATCAGTAAAAATTTGCGACATTTTTTTATTTTCCCTACAAAATTTCTTTTTCAGTCGGTAATATCTACGTAATAACCAAACAAACAGTTAAAATAAAATAAAAAACAATAGGTCAATTGACCAACCAAATATGGTTCTAATGGACAAGCAAGCATTGGACATGGACAACAAAATTCAAGATAGTTATGTCCCTCATGCCTATGTACGTTTTCTCTTTCCAATTTGAAAACAAATCACAAAAAATTTCATAACTTCCGAAATATTTATCCGATTTTAATAATTTAATTTTTGGAAAGGGTTTCGAATATCTTCAAAACAAGATCCATTGTTGATATCAAATAAAAGAAGTCAAAAAAAAAGTTAGAGTGAAACTGGTTACATCCTATCTTAAACTAAGGAAAAAATATACTAATAAAAAAATAGCGAAGATGAATCAGGTTGCATCCTAACAGTAAGATATGAAAATTTACTCAAAAAATATCTAGGATGAATCGGGTTGCATCCTGGTTTAAACTAGGATAGAAGAAATCATTCAAAAAATAGCTAGGATGAAACTGGATGCATCCTGGCTTAACTTTGCATTATGAATTCAACTAAAAATAAATAAAATTATTTGAAAAGTAATTAGAATACATCCTGGTTTAAACTAACAAAAACAAAATATTCGAAAAATAGTTAGAATGAATCTTGCTCCATCCCACTTAATATAATAAAGAACCTAGATTTATCGTTTATTTAACTCTGAAATTTGCACCACCACAGTTACCATGTCACTTGGATTTATCCTTGTTTGAAAATAGAATAAAATGCGCAAGTAATCAAAACCTTTATCCTCTTCATGTTTTTTTTTATGACCTCTCATCGAACAGCTCGTGTACAGTTTAGTTGGCGTCTTTATGAGTGTAAATTGGGCCAGCCGGGTAGCCCGGCCTAATTGTTAAAGTCGGCGGGCATCTAACTCAAACCAATTGGCAATGAGTGGAGCGGCCCTTCCATATTATATTTAAGTTAATTGAGCGGATTTTAGCGATGTGGGACAATTGTCCTTTCACACGTCCCCTCACGTGTAAGGCCAGTCACTGGGCCTCACACGTGGACCTACGTACGAGTTACCAGTCCATCGGTAACAGGTGTACACATGTGAGTGACTAAATCAGGGGGTAACACCTCGGCTAGTATCGGCACTGGCCTGCACCCCGGGTGTACAAGTGACAATATCGGTTAAATACTTCGGCTAGTAACTCGGCCTACACCCAGTGTACGCAGGTCTGAGTCTGGGGCTTAGCTCTGATACCATGTTAGAATACGGGCATCTAACTCAAAACCAATTGGCTATGAGTGGAGCGGCCCTTTCATATTATATTTAAGTTAATTAAGCGGATTCTAGCGATGTGGGACAATTTTCCTTTCACATCCTTGTTTGAAAATAGAATAAAATGCGCAAGTAATGAAAACCTTTATCCTCTTCATGTTTTTTTAAGACCAATTATCGAACAACTCGTGTACAGTTTTGTTGGCGTCTTGAGGGGTGTAAATTGGGTCGGGCCGGGTTGCCCGGCCTAATTATTAAATTGGACGGGATAGGGCGCGCAAGTGCATTTCTTACCCAACAAACTAAAAGGGCCGGGCGGGAAGGGCTATTTATCTACATAAATTACCCGTGGCCTCCCCTAGCCTGTTATGTTATTTGGGCTCGAGCGGGTAGGGCCGAACGGGCCTTGAATATTACAAATACATAGTATATTTTAAAAATAAAAAGAAAGTAATAATACCCAAGTCATGAGAAATTCAATGAGGTTTAGTCATATTCAAGACGTTCCAATCAAATTAGTTCATTCAAATAACTAAAACTTTTAAGGAAAAAAAAACTCCTTTAATGATTCAAAAAAAGTTAACAAACACAAGATACACACACTAGATAGGAAAATGTCATATATTTTGTCTAAGATTTTCTCTATATGGTTAGCATATCTAAATCATATGAAATAAAAGTTGAAAAATGCATATTAGAACAATGGGGATTGACAATATCAAGTGTTTATACCGAGTATAATCTAGGATGAAAAAAATGGAAACAACCATTTCGGCTAGGTAAATGGGTAATAATGACGGGCTAATAGGCGGGGATTGGGCCGGGCAAGGAAATCTTACTTGTGGCCTGCTCCCGCCCTCATATTTAAATGGGCTAGGTCGGGCAAGTTCGTAAAGGGTAGCGGGCACCCATGGGATGCCATGGGACAGGGCGGAAGATACAGGGCCTTGGGCTGCCGGGCAAAATTTACACCCCTAATCCATAATGAATTTGTATTCCTTCGGTTATGGACATGGTAGAGATGGAGAAGGGAAGTTTTGCCAGCTGTCGTAGAATTAGTTTGGTGAAGTACCCAAACAAAACTAGTCATAAAAACCCAAGGTGACCAAACTTGTGGTACAAAAACCCCACTCAAATATTGGGATTCATTAAAACTTCATCTTAAACTAAATTGATAGAAAAATCCCAAATTTAAAAAATTCATACAAAAACCCCAAATTTCAAAATTGGTTTCATCTAATTTTATGATGAAACCAAAAATTGGTTTCGTCAAATTCTATGAGGTTTCTTCAAAATTTTGTTTTTTTGGGTTTTTGTGTTACTTTTGTTTGGTGGGTTTTTTGTGGATGGATAGTGACATCTTTGGGGTTATAACTCGAGGACAAATATCCAAATAGGATATTCGAGCCATGCATTTTGAGTTCGTGGATATTTTATTGATATTTTACTTGTCCAACATTCCTTGGAATTCAATTCCAAGGGTAATTAACCAATTTTGGGTAGAAAATGTGTCTATTTTGTTCCCTTTAGCTAAAAACACGCGTCCTTTAGTATATTTTTGTTGATTGCAAAATTAATTTTTTTATTCCGCCTATTTTATTATTTAGCTGGAAGTATTCCCTTTCAGAAAAAACATAGTCTACTGTTTCTTGATAGTTATATATAAGTAGGTTTCAAGCACAAATGCGCCGCAATAACTAGTGAAGAAAGCATTCATAATGAAATGAAGAGTCATGAGCAAATTCAGAGTATCATGTGAAAGAGATTTTTACAGTCACAGAGGCAATGCAAGATTCATATAATAGTAGCATTCTCCACATATGTCGAATACATGAGATTTATGAAAAATACTGATGATTGTTATCACGAAGTTTACTAGTGAAATGTTAGTGATCAGAAGAATTAATAGTCATTAAACTCAGTGATCAGAAGAATTAATAGTCATTAAACTTTACAATCATAAGAGGATCACCCAATAATAATTGTTAGTCATTAATATGCATAACCGAAGGGAGTGAAACTTCGTAAAATGTTATTTGCTACCCAATTCGTTGGATTGGGACAGTGGAGAAGACTAATAGTAATTCATCATTTCAATTCAAAGTTTAACAAGATAACCATCACAGAAACATATAGTATTCGAGTGTATAAAAACACTTATGGATTTTATCAAGAACGAGTCTAGTTTCGGATTGGGAAATTATGCATAACCCGGAACTTTTATCAAGATTACGTTAGATAACTATAATAATTATGGATGAAAAACTAAAAGATTGACTAATATCCATCTATGATTCATGCAAAGAAAGGGATATGCCAATGCTTTTTAGCCTCAGAATATGAGCATTATACAAGATCCTGGAGCATATAATATATATATATATATAACAACTAGACTGAAGGAAAAAATGATTGTCCAAAAGCAATTTAGTATTGAATAGTATTATCCTCATGTTTCTTCTTTCAACAGTTTCAATTTGTTATATTTTAGGGCTATAGCATTAGAAAGCCACATAGCACAAATCACTATAATTAATAAGGTTTTGAACAGTTAGTCATGGACACAAATTGATCTCCATTTCTTAGGAATAACAAAAAATAATAATCAGCGTTTTTCCTCGTTACAGAATAGTTAAGCTATAAGTCCACAACCAAATACTCTCTCCATCTCTAAATAGACGTCATAGTTCAAGTTTACACAAATTTTATGGATAATAATTAATAAAATTTAGAATTGACTTATCTCTGAACTATAACACGGATATTCGTAGACTTTATACCATTGAAAAGCATTTTAAAACACTTACCAACATGGATATAAAATTATACATATTTCTTTACTAACAATTATCAACCGAAAGATATTCTTAAAAATATCCCCTTATTAATGAAATAGGTCATTTATTAAATTTAAAAACGAACAACTCATCAATTTAAGGATGAAGGGGAGTAGTAGTTTTTCTCTTTGTAAATCATAGTCGTCAATACCTAATAACCTTCATAACATGAACCTGCATTCATAACCCAAATAAAAAGTTTGTCAGTTTTGCATTGTAAAAAGTTACCGAGGTCCAACAATATTGGTAAAAAAATCAAAGAATGTAGATAATGTGTGTCACTAACTATATGCTCTTCTTATAGTCATATTTTTCTCATGACAAAAATCAAGCACCAATTAAGAAATTCCCCTTTTAGTGGAAATTAATTTTTTTTTGCCGCAAAGGGACTTGAGAAAGGTAATATTCCTTGACTCCCCAAAGTCCTCGTAAACTCCAAAACTGGAAAGCATGTTCAAAAAGGAAAAATATATGTGAACGAAAAAAATACCATTTATGTCCATGATCAATAATATATAGTAAGAACAATTTTTAAAGTGCACTAGTAGAGCATTCTAGATATTAACACGTCCAATGATAACTCATATATGTTGTTCAACAACACCTATATTCAAGTGTCTAGTCGGAGCTGGTCATAGCAAGTTAACAAAATTCAGTTTCACAACACCGTTGCCAAAAGTCCATGAAATCATTGCGAAAAATGCCATAGCAAGTAAACTGGACTGATTATGGGGGTAAAATCGTTATAAAACCGTTGCCAAAAATCACAAGTGTTGCGTTTGGAAAAAAAATAATGGAACAATAAGTTCCGGAATATCACTTTTTAAAGTCCCCTCTCGGCCAACGACTCCGGTGAGACCTTGATACACCTTTGGTGATGTTCTTTAGAGTATAAATTCTCTTGTCAGAAGAATCAAAGATGCGGCTATAACCTTTGATTTCATTTAGTTTGGTTATGTACCAAAAACTTGTAGATGCATTAGATCATTAATTACAGTATCTTTATTTCTATTTTTGAAATCAATTGCTATTTTTGTAGGATTCCTTTAAAGTTTAATCTTTCTTTTTTGTTCTGTTGCCTTGGTTTCAAACTCGAAGGGTGCAAAATATAAGCTGGTGGAGCCTGGTCACATTTCAAATGTCACTACAAGAAAAACTGGTTTGAGCAACATAGCAGTTTTGGTCGCAAAAAGCCCATATTAAGTCGCTCTAACCCTTATAGCTACTTAATTTGGCTCTCGCTCGTTAGTTGCAAAAGGTGCGATTTGTACAAGTCTAGAGCAACTACGAATCGCTTTAGTAATCAACCAACTATCATGTAGCGTCTATTTTCTTAATTGCTTCATAGCTAGACCGACCTTCCTAAAGCAAGCAAAAATAATGATCGCTTTAGAGATAGACCGACCTCCCCTGAAGCAATCAAAATAACCATTGATTGAAAGATAGACCAACCACAATATAGCGAGTAAAAACGCTGATCGCTTCATAGATAGACCAACCATAATAGAGCAAGTGAAACGCTGATCGCTTCATAGATAGACCAACGATAATAGAGCAAGTGAAATACCAATCGCTTCATAGATAGACCAACATACTAGAGCAAGTGAAACACCGATCGCTTCATAGCTAGTCCTCTAACTAATATCATTGGTTTAAACTTTTTCCAACCATCCTAAGCTAATATGTTAAGTTGATATAAGCCTCAATCCACCAAACTGAAAAATAATGAAGTAAGAGATTTTGGCTTGTACAGACTTTGAACTTGTCAGAAATTAGTTGCTCTAATTCTTCATCATCCAGGAATGTTCCGGTGCCATTTTGACGATGAATTAAAATTAATACATTAAATGCAAAATTTAATTTATTATAACTAGATTGTTTACAATTTAAATCTATTTGGACATTAAAGAAACAAAAAGATTAATTATAAGTCGCGATATTGAGTATGATATTGGGTATTTACAATTTGCATCTATAAATGAAAAGGATAAAGAATTTACAATTTTATTTTATAAAAAAAGATGATTCTTTTCTTTTTCTTTTGGAAGTATGAGCATAAGAGATCATAATTTGCTTCTCGAGTGTCCAACACTTTATTCGCCATTGTTTTTGACATCCATTCAGTGTTCATCACTTTCTTTTTCAACTTTTACTTTACTTTCTCTTTTCTTTTGTCTTGCGATCTTGTCCCTTACCTTCCCCGTCCTTCTTCTTTTCTCAAAAATTGAATAAAATACATCTCGTTGCTTTGATAAAACAAATTACAATTATGATAAAGAAAAGTCGGATATCCCAAAGGAACTGCTTTAATTTTTGTCACTACAACATCATGATTCTTCAAAGTTCACTGGACAAACTTACTTTAATTAATCAAACCAAGTAATCAAGATCTTTTCCAAATGAAAGGTCTGGAATAAGTTTGTAAGCCCAAGTACCGCCAACAAAAACTAATTCACAAGACCAAGACCTCTCAATCCACTTGAAACAATCAGATGATTTGGACCAACAGACCCCAAAAGAACAAGATGTACAATAATTACAAAGATCTTACTCGATTTGATCCAACTAAATCAAATCAAGCAAGATTCGAAGACAAACGAAGGTTTTTATTTTATTTTTTCTCAAATCGGTTACAGAAGAAGAGAGAAAAGTCTCAAGGACACCACTCTTAATCCGGTTAAAGATAGAGCAAAGTTGAAGAAGAAGAAAAAGAAAAGATGGTGAGAGGAGGCGCAAGAAGAGAAAAAGGAAAGATACCGTTTAAATGAGTGGACATACAATAAAATTTTAACCTATAGTTAATCCGTATGATATTTTCTTATAAGTTTATATCCGTAGGGATTATAGATTTTAGTTTTCTATTGGTTAGAATAATCTCATACGGATCCACATGGATTTGTGTTTCTTTTCAGAAGGCATCCATCTATCGATGGTGAAGTTTCTTATTTTAATACTTTCATTTTTGGTAGGAATGTAGAGTTTTATACGAGGAACATGTCACCAAAAAATTAGCTTCATATTCATTGCTGGTTGGGCTCGGTGAGAAAAATGACGCTAAAATGTGAAGATTATGTCAATATAATCATGTCAACTGATCCTACCCTGGTTTTCGGTTCCACGCTAGTACATTTAGTGTTTCAGGTGTATATTTTAAAACCATATATAGTATGTGAGGATTTAAATTCAGTGGTATATTTTAAAACCATATAGTAACGTGGGACGGTAGAGATTTGACTAGGATTATCATACGGATCAAGGAAAATGGGTTCTCTTTTGTGCTAATCTGAACTCATATATTGGTTCTATTATCAACCTTCGACACGAAAAAATTCCAAAAAAATATTAATAAATTTATAACATCATCAAATCAATAAATATGAAGATTAGTGTTGATTCCAACTTCAAATGTGGTGTAACGACAAACTAACTATGAACCAATAAGCTCCGGGAGGGTTCTGACTTCAAACGTATCATGATATATCATTGAAATTGATAAATATGAAGCTCATAGTCGATTTGAACTTAAAATTTGGTATAAAGGCATAGAAAATATGAACCAAGAAGCGCTGGGAAGGTTCTGACTTAAAACTTAACATGATATATCATAACATGGGAGGGTTAAGCTGAAGTTCACTACTCTAAGTCAAATATTATATGCATATCGCCTCAGAGATTGAAACCTATCCACGAGTTGACTACTATAAGTCATAAACTTGGTAAGAACGAAGAAACCATCCATTTACGTGTAAGATTCCTTCAAATATTCTACTAAACCTTAAAAAAAACTATTTCTCGCTTTTTATCGTATGCATACTGTGCCAGAGATCGAAACTTGGCCAAGTGAGTTGACTATTATAAGTGTAAACTTGGTAAGAAGGACTAATTCATCCATTTACAAGTAAGATTTCTTCAGATATTCTACGAAACCTTAAACAAACCTATTTATGCATACAAATGTATGCATACCTGTGCTCTTAAATCGAAACCGGCCGTGAGTTGACTACTCTAAGTCGAATTTGGTAAAAACGAAGAAACCACCCATTTACGTAAGATTCCTTGAGAAATATTTGACGAAACCTTAAACAAACCTTATTTCTCAGATATTTTATGCAAATCAGGCTCGAGTGGTTCGACTTCAACCTAAGCATGATACATCATCAAATCGATAATTATGAATCTTAGGGTTGATTCAACTTCAAATGTGGTATAACGCCATACAAACTATGAACCAAGAAGCTCCGGAGGGTTATGACTTCAAACTTAGCATGGTACATCATCGAGATCGATAAATATGAAGCTTAGTGTTGATTAGAACTTCCAATATGATATAACGACATACAAAGTATGATCCACAAAGGTCCGATAGGGTTTTGACTTCAAACTTAGCATGTTACAACCATCGAAATCGATAAATATGAAGCTTTTATTGATTCGAACTTTAATATGCGAGAACGAACCCTATTCCTGCATATTGTATGCATACTGCTCCGAGATCTAAACATGGCCGTGAGTGGACCACTATAAGATGAAAACCTTGTAATTAAGAACAAAAAATCCATCCATTTGCAGATAAGATTCCTTCAAATATTCTCCAAAACTTTAAACAAACCCTATTCGCATATTATATGCATAACCTAGCTCCGAGATCGAAACCTAGCAAATGAGTGGACCACCATAGTTTCAAAACTTGGTAAGAAAGTTGAATCCATCCATTTTTTGCAAGATTCCTTCGTAATATTTCCTAAAACTTTAAACAAACCCTATTCGACATATTGCATGCATAACCTAACTTTAAATTTGGTTCAAGGGCATACGAACCATGAACCTTCAAAGTACAAAGTGGTTCTACTCCAAATTTTGCAGGATATATCATAGAAACTCGTAAAGATGAACCATTACAATAAGATTTCATTAGAATATTCTCTCAAGCCTTAAACAAACCCTCATTTGGATATTTCTACCCAATCTCAAAATGCCTAAATTTCTAGAATTTAGTGGGGGTGTTAGAAAATCCACAACCTGATCGAAAATAAGTAACGATGCTAGTAGTGGTTTTGGTAGCTTTATTTTTCATAGACTAGGTATTGTCATTCAAAGTGGGTGTTGGTGCCCAAATTTGTTGCTAGGTTGCCAACTAAAAGCTTTGTTTGAATTGTCTCTAAAATAATTAAAATGCCTAAGATAATTACTTGAAAAAATATTAAACTAAATATTATAAATTGAAAGAAATCACCATATTACCCTTACTAGAAATAAAGGTAATAAATATTATGGAGACTATGAAAATTACCAGATTACCCTTACTGTAAAATATAGAAGAAATTTTTTGATTATTACAAATATTAACTTAAATAATCACGAATTGTTTAGATTTAATTACACTGGATGGATTAAATAAACAAATATCCGCTTTAAATATAACAATCATAATCCGTAACCAACCGGAAATAATTCAGTCAATACAATACCAACTCTCATGTTATAGATTAGATGTTCAAATCCCACGCCATGGTCCTATCAAAAAAAAATCACAATCCGTATGACATTAATCTAACTAAATTTTTAATCGAATGAATATATCAAAAATAAAACTCATGCGACGGATCGATTAATTTAAATTTGCCACCCAATTGTTTCTTGGGTTGGAAATCTACATGAAACCTTTAAGATTGTCTCGCTCATCCCTTCCCCAATTTTTTATCTCACTCTCTAGGGAAAACATCCCAAGATACTATGAGTTTCTTATTTATCTCACTAGGTTATACTAGATGATCACGAACAGTTGTAGGCTTAATTAATTATCAATCCGATCTAGTATTAAGTAAGATCGAATGTTTTGTGACTCGTAATGTTAGGGAGGACATCATAATGAACGCATAAACATAAGTCCCTATTAGACTTGCAAATTTGCAATGTTCTTGTCAAGAAGTAAGAAGATAGAGAGCAATTTAGGCATTTTCATTTCTAACTCATGTATGCTTAATTACACGTGGTAATATGGACATGACGGTCCCTGCATCATGTTTCCTTTGCTACAAAACAGTGGCAACAAATTCCTTTGACGTGGAACATGTCACCTGCTCCAATATTTCCACGTGTTTCGTTGTTTTTTTTTTTTTAATTACAAATCCGCAAAATTTCGTTGTTAATACTAATAATCTAACATCAAACTTGATATTTTGATGTATATAAAATTCGTGGTCCTCAAATCTGGTAAAAACAAGATCTCTCTCGTAATTTTTTGTTTGAATTTTGTTTCTAAATCAATGGAATGGTTAATCATATAATCTTCCTTGTCAATTTCATGGAATTTCTGCTCATATCTTTTTTAAAGGGGGATTTAATGTGGGTCAATATAGGCCATTGGTTCGATCCGTTTAGACCCGATTCGATTATAGGTCATCTTCTACTACCCGCTTCATATCCCAAGTAGCTTGATTTATGGTCCTAATCATCTCGATAGGTTTAGTGGATAATTAGATGAACTCGGATAAAATGTTTATGTGATTGTAGTTAGAAGTAGTTTGTGAATTATTTGATTAATTAGCTAGGAATTCATCTAATTTCTTTCAAATTCATTTGTGTGGAGCAATTAATTTAATTAGCCTTTGTATAATTCTCTATTTGAAGTTTTGTTCGAATTTCATATGTATTTCAAGTGAAATCATGGAAGATATTCGCCACGTGTTGATCCGCTTGTAACCACTCAATAAAAATTAAAATCCTGCATTCTCTAATGTAGGGTGGCTAAACTTAATCGCTTCAAACAAATCCGACCAACCAAACACATTTTGAGTCGTTGGTCATCATATCTTAAAGTAAGTAGCTACTTACCCGAAAAAGTGATTGCTATATATTTAGTCGTGGAAAAATATTTTACCGACAAAACAACTATTGGGGTCGCTTAAAATTAGTGGACATATATTAAGAGTGACCTAGTAATCCGTAGTCGTAGCATTAGTTGCTTAAAACATACCGTAGAAAATCTCATAATCTCTCTAATGAACGGGTGGTCGCTTAAATTTAGTCGTCGTATAGGTTTGACCAACCAAATACTAATTGAATCGTTGATCATCCTAGATCAAGTAGGTAGCTACCAAACCAAAATTTTAGTTGTTATATTCTTACCGGGAAAAGCATTTTACCGACTAAACTATTCTATGTGGTCTCTCAAGTTAGTGGATATATATGAATACCGAGTTGCTTAGTTTGATGGTCGCAAGTTTAGTAGTTTGATTCTTAAAGCGACCAAAATTTTAGGTGCTTGCTAAGATTTTAGTTGCTTAAGCCATGTTTTCTTGTAG
>JAJJWX010001885.1:0-14418 GCA_023529315.1 Papaver bracteatum
CCTCGAACTGACGGAAGTTCTCGACCCGAGAAATTCTGCTGGAGTTTATTAACCTCAACCGGTTAGCTTGAGTTCGCGAACTCAAGAGGTTATGTCTGAAAACGTTGCTCGTGAACTTATCTTAAATTACTAAGGAATGATTTTTCAAACCGTGACTTTATAGTTCATGAAACAATTCGAGTAAATCACATCGTTTTTGATTCAATTGTGTCTTGTGTAGTACATGAGATCTCATAGCAATTGAACAACTCTCTAACTAGTTCATTTGAGTCATTTAGACTAGTTATGGTGAAGAAGAATATGGTTGATAAGAAAGTTATCATTTGGCTAACCATTTGGTTGACTATTATTGAACCAACCATTGCACACGTTTGGGTATGGTTACACAAACCAAAAACGTCAAGTACATGTGTGTATGGAAAGCTAAGTTTTCGATCTAACGGTTGAGAGATATTAGCTTGTATCTAATCAGGTTTTCATCTAACGGTGAATATTGAATACTTTGTTAGTAAGCTAACATTGATTGCAAACCCCGATTTGAAATACTATATAAGGGAGGACTCTAACAACTGGGAAACCCAATCCCCACACATTCTGTGTGATACTAGTTTGCTAAAGCAAGAGTCGATTCTCCTTTAACCTTTGGTTTTCTTCTTCTAAAACCAAGTTAACGACTTAAAGACTTCATTGGGATTGTGAAGCCAGACCAATACTACTTTTCTTGTAGTTATGTGATCTGATCTTGATGTTTCTATCGCATTTGTACAATTGTAATAATTGGTTTGATATTTCTATCTCCGATAGGCAAGATAAAAGTAGTCACAAACATCTTCGTCTCATTGTTTGTGATTCCTCAATAATCTTCTTCGCTGCGTCGATTAAGTTTATTGTGAGGTGATTGATGAAACTGAGCTATCCTTCGGTAATATAAGTCTGGTTTTATTGATTAGTTCCTGTTCACCTTGATTTATCAAAAGACGGAACAAAACTTGTAGGTTTATTAGTGGGAGACGAATTTACCTATTACATGTAGACTTTTCTATGTGAGACAGATTTGTTTATTAAAGTCTTCGACTTTGGGTCGTAGCAACTCTTGGTTGTGGGTGAGATCCCCTAATGCCCGCGGCTTCCTAAAGGAGCAACTATCTACAGCTGCAGGGGACCCTAACACATAAAGATATAATTCAAATAACTTACGAATTTCCCAACTGCTCCATCTCAAAGGCATTTCCAAGATAAGGGAATCAAGTGCGCAGTATCCTGCTGGGATCAGAGTAGTAGGAGCATAAATGTACCTTGGATCAGTGTGAGATTGGTTGGGGTTCAACTACAGTCCAGACCGAAGTTAGTTTGGAGTAGGCTAGTGTCTGTAGCGGCTTAATACAGTGTATGTTTAATCTGGACTAGGTCCCGGGGTTTTTCTGCATTTGCGGTTTCCTCGTTAACAAAATTCTGGTTCTGTGTTATTTCTTTTCCGCATTATATTTTTATATAATTGAAATAATACGGGTTGTGCGTTGTTCAATCAATTAGAATATCCGACCATTTTGGTTGTTGATTTAAATTGATTGACACTTGGATATTGGTCTTTGGTACCATCCAAGTTATGTCTCTTTGATTAGACTTGCGAATTATATTTGCTTGAGTAAATCAAATCGAGAGATTGAGATAATAACTCCTTGAGCATTTTCAATTGATTGAGTCTAACTGTCTAGTTGATTCTCTAGAAAACAACTCGGAGTTGTCCATACAAATTGCTAATCGAAATATTGGGTGGTGTTGTTAGACCCCCGCTTTTTCAAATGGTAGATGTTTTGTATATCATTAGTACAAAACAATGCTAGGATATGTTAGCCTGTGTTAGTGGTGGTCAGGATTTGTCCAGACAAAGATAAATCAAGGGCTGTGGTTCTCCTGACCACCCCTACAACTCGCACGCGTGGCATTAATTCCAATATTATGAATGAAAAATGAATACTCAAGTGAAGATATGGATTTTCAAAAATTATAACTGGGAGGTTTGAACTCATGACCTTTTGTGTCATAAGAGTGGCCTCTAACCAGTGTTCCACCTTGGTTGGAATTAATAGAAAAGATAAATCAACGGTGGTGGTTTGTTCAACTTAAATATCATAATTGCTTTATTAATTAGTGTTTCACTAATTGCACATAATAAATAATCTATTCATTATAATTTTTTTTATTAATATGTGTATCACTAATTGCTCATAATAAATGACTAATCATTTTTTAAGTATAAATTTTTTCTTAATTAATTATAATATGTATTTCTATTAATAAGTAATTTTGATAAATAATATCAATAGACATTTTTGGAGACAATGAGTAGTAGAAGAGGTGGAGGCCGAAAGATTAGTGGTGGTTAAGGGCGGCGCCAAGCACAATTATATTTATTTTTGTTCTTTTATCATAAAAGGTTTTACCTAAATACCACCAACGCTTTTCCTAATTACCACCCACGGTATAAAATGATAAAAATTATAGGCCTAAGGTAAAATGGGTGACTAAAACGCACCTTCTTTGACAATTACGTAACAGACTAACACCATTAGTTCTACCAAAAATAAGCTACCACCCATAATATCCATGGCGGCGGCGGCGGCGGCCGCCACCACACCACCACCCAAAATTAATTTTTAATTTTAATTATTATTTTAGTTTCAGAGATTAGATAGATTGATTCAAGTTTCTTATAGACACATATTAAGTTTTAACTTTAATAGATTAGGGCTTAATTTCGGAAAACTATAATAGGAACAGATGTGATTATAGGACTATATTATTAGGGTTTAAAGACACTTGCAAGTTCCACTAAAATCCATTATAGGAACAGATGTCAATCAATCCTCTGTAGGAGTAGATCGTCAGTTCCTTTGTTATATGGAAGAACTATAACTAAGATTCATCCATGCAAATGTAATACGCAGTAACGGGGGTGGGGAGAGGTGGTTGTTAATGGTAATGGAAAAAATAACGGTATATATGTATCATGGTGTAGCGGAGAAGAAGATGAGTAATTGTTACCTACTATTGATTAGGTTTACAACTACTAAGTTTTTAGACCGCGGATGGTAATTAGGAAAAACGTGACTGGTATTTAGGTAAAATCATCATAAAATGGGATACAAAGTCCATTTTTCACATGTATCCAACTTGCCAAGAGTTTTTTCTCCCTCTTTTATCAAATCTTGGCTTCTCCCCTGGTTTGTGGTGGAAGAAATAGTGATGGTGAGTAGTGATGGACAATATTAATTTTATGTTGTTGTTACAACATCGATAACACCGTAGTGTGGAAGATGTGGTTGGTTGTTTTTAACACTTTTGATAAAGGAAGGTACCATATATTTCCGGGATGATATCATACAAGATAATATTTTCATGATCGTAGTTGGATCACCCAAATGGTACCCCTGTTATCTTTGGTACTATATCGTATAAATCATGATTTTTTAATGTTAAATAAAATTGATTACAATACAAAAAAGAATATATACACGGAAAAAATAATAATGAAACCAATCAATTGACGACATTTTTTTCAATCTAAACCTCACACATGGCATTTGTGATTGAAAATTAGAATTGCGTCCAACAACCTACATGGGGTGGGCGGCAGTGATGGTGGCAGTATTGGTGAACAAAAACATATTATGGTGGTGGCGGGTATTGGTGAACAAAAACATATTATGCTAATTTTGTAATGCCACAAAATATGTAACGTTATATTATAAAGTATAAAACGTGGTTGATCATTCTAATGTTAAAATAAACTCGATAAAACACATGTCCATTTTAAAAAATTGGTGCAATCAATTGCCATGTTATGTAATAACTAAACGAACGACACGAATCAAGATCAGAACATATGAAATTATTTATTATCAATTTGTCTATGCAAAGAAGATAAATTTATCGTTGGGGTTTGTTTAATTTAACCATTTTTAAATACTTTATTAATTAGTGTCTCATTGATTGTTCATAATGATTAATTAAATTTCTACTATAAATGTCCCTTTAATAATCTAACATAAATACATAATTTTATTAATAAATAATTGTACTAAAAGCTATATTAATTCTAATGGTGTTAGTGGAAGTAGGGTTAGTATAAACGGTGGCGGGTGTTTTTGAATGGTGGAGGCGATAACATTACTATTGGTGGAAGAAATAGCGGCAGTGGATGGTTTTTATGGTGGTGGGTGTTGGTAATAGTAGTTGATAATAATAGTTTTTGCTTTTTAGTGAGTTTTATTGACAGAGTAAAAAAAATCTTCACAAAACATGCAATTGTATTGTGAAAGATGTAATTGGTTGTTTTTATCACCATTGATAAGGAAAAAAATCAAATATTTCGAGGATGATATCGGAACATATAAGACAATATGATCATGACTGTTGGATCACCGAAACGGTATCCGTATTATATAAAGGCAATTGGTGTGCCCGCGTAAGAGAACATTATCGCTCTCTCAAGTACTATTACATTTTTCCCCCCTGAAAGACCATCAATGTCGAGTTGTTTCGCGACAACTACCTACAAAGAAAACAACTGTTTGAAAATACTTGTTTGTTCATCAAAATCATCATGAAAAACTCTAAATCATAAATATAAATTTCGCCCCCGATGTTTACATAATATTTTTTATATTTTATATTCTCAAATCATGCAACCTCTTGATTACAAATCAACAATATCAAATTACGGATCAATATGTATAGGTTTCATTCACTGGGTTATAAGGTAGAGTAGATACAGATGGGTAGATCACACAAAGCAGAACATGACTGAGAATACTTCAATAATTTGGTAAAGAAATAAGGTCAAAAATTTAAGATTAACTTTCTATAGGACTAATTAGATCAGCTTCGATAGGTGCCGACTAAAATATGGATTAATAATTGAAAAAGCGGGGGTCTAACAACCTCACACAACTCCGAGTTGTTTTCTAGAGAATCAACTAGACTCAATCAATAGAAAATATCTCAAGGAGTTATTATCTCAATCTCTCGATTTTATTTACTCAAGCAAATATGATTCGCGAGTCTAATCAATGAGAGATAACTTAGATGGTACCAAAGATCAATATCCAAGTGTCAATCGATTTTAAACAACAACCAATAAGGTCGGATATTCTAACCGATTGAACAACGCACAACATGTATTATTTCAATTATGTAAAAAAGTATAATGCGGAAAAAAAATAACACAGACACCAGAATTTTGTTAACGAGGAAACCGCAAATGCAAAAAAACCCCGGGACCTAGTCCAGATTAAACATACACTATATTAAGCCGCTAAAAACACTAGCCTATTCCAAATTAACTTCGGTCTGGAATGTAGTTGAACCCCAATCAATCTCATACTGATCCAAGGTATAGTTATGTTCATATGCCTCTGATCCCAGCAGGATACTACGCACTTGATTCCCTTAGCTGATCTCACCCACAACCAAGAGTTTCTACGACCCAAAGTCGAAGACTTTAGTAAACAAATCTGTCTCACACAGAAAAGTCTACAAGATAGATAAATTCGTCTCCCACGAATAAACCTATGAGTTTTGTTCCGTATTTTGATAAATCAAGGTGAACAGGAACCAATCAATAAAACAAGACTTATATTCCCGAAGAACAGCTCAGTTTTATTAATCACCTCACAATAGTCTTAATCGACGGAGCGAAAAAAAGATATTGTGGAATCACAAATGATGAGACGAAGATGTTTGTGATTACTTTTATATATTTCCTATCGGAGATAGAAATCTCAAGCCAATTATTATAATTGTACTCGTACGATAGAAACATCAAGATTAGGTCACACAACTACAAGAAAAGTAGTAACGGTTTGGCTTCACAATCCCAATGAAGTCTTTAAGTCGTTAACTTGGTTTTAGAAGAAGAAAACCAAAGGTTAAAGGAGAATCAACTCGATCTTAGCAAATTAGTATCACAGAATGTGTGGGGATTAGGTTTCCCAGTTTCTAGAGTTCTCCCTTATATAGTCTTTCAAATCAGGGTTTGCAATCAATGTTAGCTTAGTAACAAAGCATTCAATATTCACCGTTAGATGAAAACCTGATTAGATACAAGCTAATATCTCTCAACCGTTAGATCTAAAACTTAGCTTGCCATACACACATGTACTTGACGATTTTGGATTTGTGTAACCGTACCCCAACGAGTACAATAGTTGGTTCAATATTAGTCAACCAAATGGTTAGACAAATGATAACTTTCATATCAACCATATTCTTCTTCACCATAACTAGTCCAAATGACTCAAATGAACTAGTTAAAAAGTTGTTCAATTGCTATGAGATCTTATGTACTACACAAGACACAATTAAAGCAAAAATGATGTGATTCACTCGAATCGATTCATGAACTATAAAGCCACAGTTTGCAATAGTATTCCTTAGATAATTTAAATAAGTTCATGAACATCGTTTTTAGGCATAACCACTCAAGTTCGCGGACTGGGTTTGCGGACTCACATAACCGGTTGGAGTTCACAAACTTCAGCAGAAATTCTCGAGTTTGAGAACTTCCGTCAGTTCGCGGACTGAAACCGAGCTACAACCCCAACATAAATTTTCGGGTTCTAGAACTACGCACGTTCTCGGATTGCGTTCGCGGACTGGGTTGATTTCTCAAGTTCCGATTTTCACTTGATCAACAAAGTTCGCAAACTTCGGTTCAAGTGCTATGGACTTATACATATATGTGTTACCACAACAATGTTTATATCCCCCAATGGTTATATTGTCTAAACTCTCATTTCAATCATTGAAACATTCTCAGAGGACGTCATATAGTTGTTATTCACAAACTATTTTTTGTCAAAGTGATTTCCTAAGTGATTGAAACATAACATGACTTTCGTCACTAGGCAAAGATGAACTTGGATAAAGCGAAATCTTTACTAACACACATTTCGAGAAATAGATAAGCGAGATATACTTAGATCGAAATGTCACATGTGCATATCTTTAGTCTATATAGTAAAACGACTTTTTTATCAAGATAGGAGATAGAGTAGATAGACTTTTGAATGATAGATAAGTTCAGGTCTCGCATACCTTTTAGTCGATGAAGATCCACTGGTTCCTTGAGTAGTCCCTCATCTTGTATGATGATTTCCATGGAGTTCTTGAGCTAAACTACACTTTATATCCTAGTCTGAGACCTTAGATATAGTAGACTAGAAATCAAGACTTTATAGTTTTGATCACTAACATTGACAAACATGCTTGAGATAGCAATGCATGCGAGTTCGACCGAGCACTTCTCTAACAATAATAATTTCCACGTAAGACAATTTCAAAACATAGTTTGGCTAACTCTGCCTATGTAAAGAGTGGTCAAGATTTGTCCTTCCTCAATTGCTATGTTATGTGAGAAGAAGGTGATATCTAAGATTGGGGTACAATTCAAATCCATTAGATTCATACCATTTACAACTGGACGCCTTGAAAAAAATTGACGTGTTGTTATTATTATTACAAGTAAGGAATACATTGACCACACTTACGCAAATATCTCACTTAGTAAATGATTGGTGTTGCATGTACTGTCTAGAATGCAACGATGAATTTGAGGAAACAAGGCACCAGAAGCAGTATCTGGAGTATTTTGGATATAGTAACTTAGACCCGATGAAATACTTATGTTTTTTTTTTTTTTAGTTTTTCCACAATATATTTATTTAAGAAAAATGAACATTGAAAATACATAACATCAACAAAAATTAGACAGATTGCATTTGATAATAATGGCTACCGATGGTCCGGAACCGGCAAAAGAAAGGAATTGTTGTAGAAGAATTGTTGGGATATACGATGGATTACTTGATACGAATGAAAGAGGTATAACTATTTCGATTCTGAAATCACATAAAGTTCACAGTAGAAGATGACATCAAGTTTATAGTTAGTAACAAACATAATATGGCTAACTAAAATTTTAAAAACAAACATGATATATATACTTAGAAATCCATGGGACTTGAAAAAACCAATTTTGAAAACTACAATCTTAGAAAGCAACGATTCACAATACCATAAAATTTTTTTATAAATATTCAATGTAGAAGATGTCAACTTTTGGTAAAGGATCTATTGACAACCTATAAATTTGAAATAAGATCAAGGAGTACAATATGTGTTCAAGGTTCTTTATGAGGTAATTTGTCGCCAGATTGTATTCCAGGTGAAGGTAGGAACATATGAAAGTGACAAAATGTCTAAGACTTTTGAAGTTACCAAAGCCTAAGACGAACTATTGGGCACAATAATTTGTTAAATATTTAATAGCAGAGGTTTGCATATATACAATCCCTTCGAAAAGGTAATTGGTACACATTTTAGACATTGTCATCTGATGGATGTTGAAAAATTACAGGAAAATCATGTCACAATGGAGAGTTTGTATCATCCGTTCGATGCAAAAAAATATTATTCTCTGCCTATTTGGAGGATCGACAACATGCCCATGATAAATGAGTCAGCTGGAGCGAAATAGAAGCATGAGGAGACTTTTATGGACGATATTGATTAGTTGATTTCACTGAGATGAGCGCTTTTGACGACATATTTCCAAAAAATATTTAAACTTCCATGTTCATGTAAAGCATTATCTCATTATAAGCAATGAACCTAAATAAAAAATTATCTGGAAGTTAAGATTATATTTCTTTCGTTTGAGCAAATCTATGGCGGTAAAATATTAAAGGAAAAAAATAAGAAAAAAAGAGAGGAAAATCCCGACTATTTTTATGACAAACCCATATTAAATCATAAGGAGTTGATAAGTATTCGGGACACAAATTATACGATATATTAAAAATGAACCAACATCATGGCCTGTGCCGTTACGGCACGGGTTAAGGGCTAGTATAATATATAAAAGAGGGTATTTTAGTAATGTATTAAGCTTAGGGGTATATATTAAGTTTGAAAGGGTATTTTTCAAGGGGTCTCATATTAGGGGTATATAGATAATATTCTCTTATGTTAAACCTTGTTTCATATTCCTTTTTGTGGAGTGAGAATCCAAAAGGGATATCTTCCTTCCTTTTATTATTTTGAACAGTTTGTCTATTGATTTAGGCATACTATGAATGGTTCTAAAAATATCTTTAGATAATGACTTAGATTTCTTAAGAGATTTATTTTTCTTCTTCTGAAAAAGTGATTTAGAAGAATATTTTTTAAGAACCTTTGTGCAATCCATTTCTGGACAACCCTGATTTTCGTTCAAGGTATACCCACGATTTGCTGTGAGTTTTACCATGTCTTTCTTATTATGAGAGAGATTTGAACATGATTAAATCACAGGAGTAATATGCTGATTTGGTTTGTTAGAACTAATCGACGAGCATCGATCTTTCTTTTTAAAATCACAATTGCGAGAAGTCGTATTTTCTTGTCTTAATGTTTTCAGTTGACATTCCAGATTTTCAATCCTTTTAATCCAGGCTTCCTTTTTCGATTGAAAATTTCTCTTAATCAAGTAGAGATGTTTTGTCAAGAGATTGAATTTTTCTTCTGGAGAAGTTTGATTGTTTATCATGGAATATTCAGAGCTGTTGGAAGAACAAGAGTGATTATCAGCAAAATAAGTGAGAGAACTTTCACAGGCTTCTTCCTCAGGACAATAGTCAAGAATTACCATCCATGCTTTGGTTTTCTCAATCACCTCCTTATCAGGAATACGCGAAATGTGATGATGACATTTGTAGCACATGGAACGAGTTCAATTATCGTAGTTTTTGTGAACTTTTTTATCTATTTCATTGATTGAGGAAGATTTTTTACGAGACCTTCTTTTTCTTCTCCTATGAGTTTTCTTTAACTGTTGCACACACAATGAAAGACTAGTATTAAAGAAATTCTCATCCTTTAGATCAATCAATTTTTGACGCAGAGAACTTTCATTAGAGGATGCAATGGAATTGCAGATCATTCGAAGTTTTTCTATTACTAAGTTCTAGATAAAAATTCTTTAGCTTTCCTACCAGAGATTTTCTGCATAGAGTATCAAGGTTGTTTCCTTCAACGATGGCATGTTTTTTAGAGTCGTATATGGTTGGCAACAATCTGAGAATTTTCATCACAATGTCCTTTTCAGGAAAAGTCTTGCCCAATGCAAAAGATGCATTAACAATTTCAGACACTGTGATTAAACTCATCAAATGAATCTTCATCAACCATACTAAGGTTTTCCCAATCATAATTTAGGGTTTGAAGCCTAGATTCCTTTTCAAAGGTATTCCCTTCGAATACAGTTTCTATATATCCCACGCATCTTTTTACCGAGTGCACGTAGTCACATGGTGCTGAAGATCTGGGGTAATGGCATGAATGATAGCATTTAAACCGTCAGAATTTTTCTTTGCAATGAAATCTCGTTAGGTTCATATCTACCAATATCCTTTGCAATAGAGACACCGTTTACTATAACCATTGGAGGATCATAGCCATTAACAACATAAACCCATGATTAAAAATCACGCTCTTGAAGAAAGGCACGCATAACAATTTTTCACCATAAGTAATTTGAGCCATCGAAGACTGGTGGTACGTTTACTGAGATAGCACATCTATCCATAGAGTCAGATCGCTACAAACACAGACTTATAAGGTCTTAAACATGTTTGCCTGCTCTGATACCAATTGAAAAAGCGGGTGTCTAACAAGCACATCCAATATTTCATTTAGGCAATATGTATGGACTAACTCCAATATAATTATGAGAGCGCCAACTAATAAAGCGAGCTCAATCAAGAAATATATCCAAGAGTTATATCTATGTTTCTTAGTATAATCAATAAATCAAACAGATAGAAATACGTGAGCCTGATTATTATAAAAAACAACTTGAACGGTACCAAAGACCAATGTTCAAGTGTCAATCAATTTATATCACCAACCAAAGGTTGGATTATCTAATTGATTGAACTTATGCACAACCTGTGATATTTCAATTATATAAACAAATATAATGCGGAAAAGAAATGACACAAACACCAAAATTTTTGTTAACGAGAAAACCGTAAATGCAAAAAAACCCCGGGACCTTGTCCAGATTTGAACACCACACTGTATTAGGCCTCTACAGACATTATCCTACTACAAGTTAACTTCGAACTGGAATTTAGTTGGGCCCTAACCAATCTTACACTGATCAAGTTACAGTCGCATTCCTTACGCCTCTGAATCCCAACAGGACTCTGCGCACTTGATTCCCTTAGCTGATCTCACCCACAAATAAGAGTTATTACGACCCAAAGTCGAAGACTTGATAAACCAATCTGTCTCACATAGAAAATCTAATTGAATAGATAAATCTGTCTCCCACATAAATACCTAAGAGTTTTGTTCCATCATTTGATAAATCAAGGTGAACATGAACTAATTGATACACCGAACTTATATTCCTGAAGAAAAGCCTAGTAATATCAATCACCTCATAATAATCTTAATCTTATGGTAGCAAAATAAGATATTGTGGAATCACAAACGATGAGATGAAGATGTTTGTGACTACTTTTTATCTTACTTATGAGAGATTAAATCTCGAGAAAATCTTAGAGAAGATAGTACTCAATCACGATAGAAAACAAAAATATCAGAACATGCAACCATAGAGAAAATAGTTGGGTCTGGCTTCACAATCCCAATGAAGTCTTTAAGTCGTTAAACTACATGGTTTTGGAAAAACCTAAGGTTAAAGGAGAATCGACTCAAGTCGCAACTAGTATCACACAGGAAGTGTGGGGATTAGGTTTCCCAATTTCTAGAGTTTGCCCTTATATAGTCCTCAAATTAGGGTTTGCAATCAATGTTACCTTGGTAATAAAACATTCAATATTCACCGTTAGATGAAAACCTGATTAGACTCAAGCTAATATTTGAAAGATCGAACTTAGCTTGTTACAAACAAATGAAAAGTGACTTCATTTAGATAAGAGTAACCGTACCTATATGTTTACACCTTGTTGTCTCAACAATAGTTAACCGAAGTTAGCCATATGAACACTTTCATATCAACCTTATTCATCTTAACGATAACTAGTTCAAATGATTTAAATGAAACTAGTTCTAGAGTTGTTCAATTGTTTATATTCTCATAGAAGTATACAAGATACAATGAAAAAAAATCGATTTTTATTTACTCGAATCAATTCATGACCATTATAGCACGATTTGCAAAAGATTGCATTCGTTAATATATCAATGTATTAGTTCATGAACAAACCGCTTTTAGAACATAAATGTAATCAAGTATGCAAATGGGTGCGCATACCTAAGTGGCCAGACTAAGTTTGGGTTTGCCAGTTTGCGAACGGGTACGCATACCTTCCAAACTCAGTTCAATTCCAGAACTTGAAGCTCACGCAAGTACGCATACCGGTATGCATACTAAGTTCCCGGATTTTCATTAAACCAAACAGTACACATACGGGTATGCATACCATGGTTCCTGGACTTGGAATAACTTGCAACAGTTAGCATACAAGTAGGCATACTGTTCTATATCCAATCATGGTTTTTTTTCTTCTAAACTCCCATTTCAATCTTTGAAATATTCTCAGCAGATGACAGTAGCTGTCTCTACAAACTATTAGTTTCAAAGCAATTTTCAAGTGATCGAATGATCAATACGAAACATTCCGAGTCTACATCAAATGAGTGTCTCACAAAAATCATGTAAGATGTTACCAGGTGATTTTCACATGATCATCTTTTGACTTTCGTCAAGAATATAAGATGAACTTGATTGAAGCTAAAGCTTACCAACACGTATTTCTAGAAATATGTAAACGAGTTAAACTCAACTCGAAATATCAAATGTGTCTAATCGAAGTCTATATAGATATATGATTTTTGTATCAAATAGGAGATAGAGTAGATAGACTTTTGAGTGATATATGAGTTCAAGTCTTCACATAACTTTTGTTGATGAAGTTCCACAAGCTCCCCTTAGTATTTCTTCGTCTTTAATCGATGAACGCCTTGAAGTTTAACGCTCAACTACACTTTCTATCCTAATCCGAGACTTAGCTATAAGTAGACTATAAATCAAGACTTATAGTTTTAGAAACTAAACTTGATAACAAGCTTGAGATAAAAACACTTGCGAGTTCGACTGAGCAGTGCTGTAACAATGATGTAAAATATCATGACTTACTACATGTATTATGGCATTTAAACCATCTGAATTATGCTTTGTGAGAGATCTTTCTTCATACGTATAGAACGATAAGCGTTTAAACTCAGTTTTCGAATATTCCACTTTCGGTCGTTGATATCCTTTTTTGATTAATAGCCAAGTATTAAAATCTCGATATTGAAGAAAAGATCTCATTGTAGATTTCCATAATGGGTAATTTTTCCCATTAAATCTTGGTGGTAAGTTAACTGAATCAGCTATTGAATTCAATTCTTATAGGTTGGACATATTGTTAGATCTTTTCGTGTTTGTTGCTCTGATACCAATTGAAAAGACGAGGGTACCCAAATACACCACAATATTTTATTTATCCACCTATAAGTCCTCTTATCGAAAGTGATCATCTATGGATAGAGTCGAGGCAATGCAATAAATCGGTATTCACACTTTGTGTGTTTGTCTATGGATATAATATAGAGAGAATACGACTACCAAAGTGTGATACTTGATAATAGGTTTGGACTTAACCAAACTCTATAGGATCATTATCAAGTATATGCGGAGTTAATGTTTGTGTATTTTAATATTAATTATAATAACAATTATAATCGCGAAATAGAAAAGTAAAAGACACAACAAAATTTTGTTAACGAGGAAAAATAAAAATACAAAAAAACCCCGGGACCTAGTCAATAATTGAATACTCTCAGAATTAAGCCGCTATACAAAATCTACACTAACTTCATATAGTTGAGACCAAGCAACTACCCATAGTTCACTTAGTTTCCTCAGTATCCATACGCTTCCGACTTCAATGAGTGCACACACTTGAACAATTCCTTTGGATCGTATTACAAACAATAAAGGAACAACAAATCTATTTGGTAAAAACTCTTTCGATTCTTTCAAGATAAAGATATCTCAAGTCATATGCAAAGGCTCTTCCATTTAATCTAATAAACTCCTTTGCCTGGTTAGATCAATCTATCTAATAACTACCAATATAGTCAAATTTAGATTTGCAATCAATCAATATAGATTCCAATAAAAAACTATAAAGTGATGCAGATCTCACGCAACTAATCAATCGAATAAATATGATTCTAGTTGGATCCCAAACGATCCAGGTTTTTGCAAACATAAAGATATGAGAACTAAATACGAAATCTTCTTCGTCTTCAAATATTCTTTGATCTTCAATAAACACATGAATAACACCTGTAGTT
>JAJJWX010001886.1:0-10438 GCA_023529315.1 Papaver bracteatum
GGAAGTTAAGAGAAGATGGTGATGGAAGATAAGAAAAAACTGGTAGTCATGGGAAGTAGAGATCAAGAGATGTATGAAAGAGAATAGAAAGAGAGGTAATACAATAATAATGCAGGAAATAACAAGATTCAAATATTTGATAACCAAGCAGAAGGCTATGGAGAGCAAAAGAGATACTATAATCAAGGTCCATGAGGAAATAAAATAGTATGGGAGGAGATCAAAATGCCGTACCTAAACACTGCTATAGATAAAATCTGGGAGGCGGTGATCTTAATGGAAGATATACCAGAACCACCAAATCTGGGTCATGAACCATCCTCAGGAAGAAGAAGCAAAGAATTTTGTGCTTATCACCGTTTTCACGGTAAAACTACTAGAAATTGCAAAAATGTATAAAAAATCATAATAAGAATGATAGATCAAGAAAAATTAAATTATTTCCTAATGCAGCAGCAACAAAATTTACCACCACCAGAAGGACAGGCGTCAGGAATAAAAGCTGGGAAAAAAACATACTTGATTGAAGTGGGCGCAAAACCAAAGAATTTATATTGTAACTCTATAATACATTCAGCTAGAAGTATAGAAGATTTTCACGATAATATATTAAGTCAAGTTTATGCAAGAGACAATGATGAAAAAGAGATACTCAACCTCGCAAAGGTATCACCACTGAAGGATTGGCAGAGGAAACCAATCTCATTTAACGCAGAGGAAGTACCAGTAGGTGGAGAGCTACATGAGAACCCATTAATGGTTAAACTAGAGATCAACCCAAAATCAAAGACTGATAAAGAAGATGATGATGACGCAGACACATGGGCCAAAAATAAGATATTGATAAATCCTGGCAGCTCAGTCGATATTTTGTTTTACCATACTTACAAGACTATAGGCGGAAGAGATGATGAACTCACTCCAAAGCATAACCACATAAATAGTATTATATGTAGTTGATTTAAAGTCTCCATATAATGCCTTGATAGGCAGGCCATGGCTACACAACATTTTGGGAGTGGCCTCAACTTTCCACCAGTGCATTAAACTTCCCTTACCTCAAGGTGTTGGAGTAATAAGAGGAGATCCAAATGAAGGAAAAACTTGTCATGACATAGATGTTGACAAATGTGAAGAACACGCGAATAAGCGAAGAGACGGGAAGAAGGAAATACAAGAAGGAAAGCGTGGTGAGAGACTAATGGTTGATGTTGTGAACAAAAGTAAAGAACTCAACAAGACCTCTTCTAAGGAGACAACTCCCGCACAAGAAAATGCATGTAACAAGTGTGTCAGAAAGAATAAATTCAAGATAGGAGAGATGGTGTTGATACAAGAACCGCCATTCCAGGAAAGTGGAAAAGGAGAATCCATAGACGAATGGGTCGGACCATTCTTCATCAAAAAATCTATTGGTAATGGATTGTATGAATTGGTGGAAAATAATGAAGAAGTACAAGTTGGAAAAATTAGGAATCAAGTATATTTGAAGAAATATGGTCCATGCGGCAATAATAGCGTGGCAGAATAAATAGCTAATGTGCGAAAAAGTATATTGGAAAGTATATGGGAACTTAATGAAGCACAGAAGGCGAAAGGGGTAAGCAAGTCATCCAAAATATAGATTTTTTCAAGAGATAATCATCATATAAGCGAATAATTGAAGAAAGAAGATATCAGAGTTGTACTAATCAAGCATACGAATGAATACGAGAAGTGCATCTTCCTTAAATATGTTACATATAAGAAAGGGAAAAAATAAGACCTTAACAAAAGGCATCAGAAGTAAAACCTCTAACAATGGAGGCCAGACATCCAATTGTGGCGTGCACCTTACTTTGCATAATAGCAAAAGGCAAAAATAAGACCTAATGCGTGTCACAATTGTGGAAAACCCTATATCATAATTAGCATGACTCAGGTGAAAGCTACACCGGCCCTGGAACCTGAGTCATGGAGATTTAGGGTGAAATAAAAGCCCATCCAGTAGAGCGCCTTAGTCGAAAGACTAAGGTAAGAAGATCTCTACTAATTAAGGAGTGCAGAACCTCGACCAGGGCGATGAGGTACAGGGTTGAGCCAAGAATGCTTGGGGCGTCTGGAGTGTACCTATCCGCTCTTGACAAGTCCTAACTATGATGCACTCGGTCCTCAATAAACCACACTTAGGGTGCGCTCTCGTAACCACAAGCCATATCGGCAGAGGGATAAGAGGCCACAAAAAAAACTAATTATTGCATCACTGGATGGGAAGAGCCCACTCTAACCCGGTAAGGGTAAGCTTCCTTGAAGGGCCAGTCAGGGGAAATATAAGGATGGAACCCTCCATTAGGGAGATGAATTGTGTCAAAAGAGGTTAATATCATGAGACTTTTACTCACGGGAGTAATAAGAATCGTCGTATTAACGCATAAATACATCCTGCAGAGGCAATAATACAAGAAATGATAAGGCGAGATCAATGGATCATTACATGAAAGTGTAAATACTTCATGCGATTTCGTCACACCGATACAAATAATATGTTCAGGATAAATAAGACCGCTAATTAGGGAGGCGCAATAAGACCTCAAGAAAAAAAACAAAACTAAGATTAATATTGTTTTGCAGGAAAATGTAAGGACCCGCAAGCTCGTCAACGCTATTAGACCAGTCAAGAGACGGCTTAGCCGTTAATGACTTGATTAGTTTAACACGAACATTAATTCATAGAAATTAATCTAACAACCATTTAGATACGAAACTAGTACCGTTGGATAGATATCGAAAAGTTACATAGTTTGGATTACTCGGACATGTCAGTCGGATACCAGACGAAGAAGATATAATCAGAGATGTGTGAAGGAAAAAAAATTAGTATTATTTCCATTAGTTCGTATGAGGATGCCCTTATCTTTTGGTCGGGTGCTTTTAGTAATTTGGGTTGGTCTTATCTAAGCAAATCGTGAAGAGAAATTCATTCTCTTATTTTTTTTTCTCTTTCTTCTTCCTTCTTCTCTTCTCTTCTCTGTTTTTCTTTGTTCTTCAGGCGAGTGATGGTTGAGAAAATAAATCAGTATTTAGGAGATGATTAAAGAGGAGATGGATTATGTAGTGACTGTTGGTGGTGGTGTTGATCAGGGTAGATGATTCGGAATTGATGAAAAGAATTTCTGAATTCGTAGAAGATGTGATTTGAGACGATTAAGGAGAAATTAATGAAGGGGTTTTGAATAGGTTGAGGTAAATAAGAAGTTTATGATGTTAATTTGAGGATTCAGTTAGTAAGAAGAAGGGTGATTGAGGAATCAGAGAATTAGGGTTTTATGAGAAGAACTCAGAGAAGCTGTAGAAGAAGAAATTGATGTTCTAAGATATTGTTATGCGATGGGTTTGACAAGAATTAGAATGTATGATTGAAGAGTGGTTTGAATTTTTTAGTTAGGGTTTGAAGTTATGAATCTCATGTTGAATTGAAGCTGATGAAGAACTTAGAGTTGATTCTTATATTAAGAATGTGATGAAGTTATTATTGGTGCTGATTCAGAAGAACTATCATGAGGTAATTTACTTCTTAGTATCTCAGTTAAGCTTTTTGATTTTATTGAAATGAAATATGAACTATGGATGTTGATAAAGATATATTGAAACTGAGATTGAGATAACTATAGAATGAATTGTTGTTGATGGAATTGTAATTAGTAATTGCATGTATGGTTGTGAATGGATGAATTATATTGTTGTCTGAGATGAGTTGATGATGTGGAGTTGTTTAAGTAGGAGTTGATGTCAGAGATAATGGAACCTAAGTTGGGTTGCAGATTGTAATGAAGCTGTAGATACTAGTTATGAGGATCTGTAATGCAATGGAAGGGGTGGTATTCTTTTAGGAGTTACAGGTGGTGATAGTTAATGAGTTACAAGACTTCAGAGATGGTAATGGAAGAACTGAAATGGGGGATGTTGGATTGAACTGCAGTTATAGGTGTTGGAATTGATTTGATAGTGAATCGAATATGGACTACGTGTGGAATGTGATGATGTGGTTGTCTGTGTTATGTTAATTGCAAGTATTATGAATTAGAGTATATGAATGAGTTAGGAAAGTTTATGAGCTGTGTTGGTGATGATAATGGACTATAAATGGATCAAGACTGCAAGTGACAAGTTGAAGTATGTGTTCTGAATTGAAGAATGGATTAAGTTGATATTAGGAGAAGTGTTTGTGATTGTGTTGACTGAATTATAGATAGGAAGTTGAAATTGAAATTGTTTTTGTTGAATGTTAAGAATGGTGGGGTTGCTTCAAGAAAATGGAGTTGAGATTAGTGATTGTATTTGAGTGGGTGTAATCTGTAATAGAGATTTAAGAGGAATGATGTTGTTACTATAACTGTGTGGTATTTTGGAATGCAAGAAAGAAGTTCTAAAAGATATATATATATATATATTGTTGTATGTGTTGGTGGTTGACTGGTTATGTAGCTGAGGTTACTCTGCCTTGCATATTCTGGAGTTGATTGTGCTAGTGGTAATTCGGTTGAAGAAATAATCTTGCAGTTTGGGAAGACTAGTGATTAAGTTGGTTTAGATGTGAACCTGAAGTTGTAGATAGTAATTGTTGTGAAAAGCTTAAAGCTGCAATTGCTGGTAGGCATAATTTGTATTTGAGAATTAGTTATGAAGTTACTTTCAAATGAATGTTTTGATGTAATGAAATAGATTGAAGTTGAACTGATGTTAGAATTGCATAGAGGTAAGAACCTTTGGCTTGACTGACTGAGCTTAGTCAGTCTGGCTCGTTCTTATTTAGTTGACTCAATTTTCTGACTGAGTCGAATCGTGTTGCCTCAGTTGACCGATTTAGACTTGACCATTTGACCATGACTTTAACCTTTGACTGACGTTTACTGTTAGTTGACTCAGCTGACCGTTGGAGACTGTTAGTTGACCAATTGGATCGGGCCTTAGGTTAGTGGGAATGTTTAGTGAACTTGGGCTTAGAACCATTAATTGTACTTGTATGATTCTTGTGTGAGCCTTTTGGCTATATTCTTAGAGGTCTTGTGTGATTAACAGTTAGTCTATTAACAACGATCGATTCAAAGGACGAACCAGTGGATCGTGGATCTCGAGGTAGGCGTGGCTTTTCATCAAAAGAGGTAGTCGGGTGACAGTAGGGTATTTAATTAGTTGGACTATAATAGCCGGATAAGGCCATGGCCTACGGCCCCGGCGGTGGAGAAAATTTAAAGGAAGGTGTAGTGCCCACATTAAAATTAGTGTGGTAGTGCTTTATATAATGGGTCGCTTTTACCAGGAACAAATTTTTCAACCTGATCATCCTCTACTCGACAGCAAAAATAAGTTGAAATTCAACTTATTCTAGGGCGTACAAATGCAATCCTGCAACTCTTTTTTAGGGCGTACAAATAAAACTGAATTTTTTTTCCTAAACCTAAGACAATACAATATGAAAGATGGATAGGAACCACACTATGGCCCAGACATTGATCCAAGTAGCAGAATAATAGAAATATGCATATTCAATACTCTTTCTAAATTCAACTTCCCGATTCTGCGATGAACATTCCCCACATTACAGGAAGCCACTGCATTTAGTAAAGCTGATCGTATAATGTCGACCAGATAACAGACGGATGGATGCTCAATACTATAGATTTAGGTTAATGATATATAGTAAGGATATAAGGCCATTTATAGTGTAAGAATACTACGGCCCATTAAAATATCCTTTAATCACATGCCCAATATTAGTTCTTGACATCGTCACTCGACTCCACATGAACAGACATAATGAAACCCAACAAATTTTAGCAGTTGACGTGAAGATATGTATTGAAGCACATTGCATCAACGATGGTTCTGGTCATAAGCAACACAAAGCTTAAATAAACTTTTTTATTGGGGCCTCACATCATGTTATAGGAGAAAGCTTTCAATTTATCGAAGCCACTACCTATATGACTACTTGCTCCCCTTTTAGTCCCTGATACTCAACTTCCTAGATGATTCCATTAAGCACTTGGATGAATTTATATCTAGACTTCGAAGTGTTGTACTGTGGCTGTTTGATAGCAAATTTTCCATGTCATCTGAGCACTGAGGAGAGAGGCCTGAAACTTCGACTGTTAACATTTTCTTGAGCCCTCACTACTTCTTATAACTGCTCAGCCATATGGGCATATGAAGCATGACCATGACCACAGTCCCTTTCTAATGCTCAAAACAATGAACTAAGAGGATCAGTTGCAAGCTCGTTATCTGTAGATGTGTCCATAAAAGTTAATGAATAAATAAAAAATAAAAAGTGGTGGTAACACTGATCACAATAGAAATTAGAAGATTGGAAACCTAACTATTAATCAAGCAGTATAAAAAAACTGAAATTGTATACATAAATCTTACTCTCCAACTATAGGTTCCTGCTGATGACCCTAAATTCTAACTCTCAACATCTTAAATGGAGTGAAATTATCAAGTTTATCAATGATGGAAGTATCCAACAGTTGAATGATAAACCATCGCACCATCATGCTTTCCGGTAAATCAAGCAAGAAAAAAAGAAACGAAAAAAACTAAGTCAAAACAATACAAACCCTTAGTCTACTGGACTTGGAGCCACCATTAGCAGTAAACATACATTGTCAAATCTGCACCCATCAAAAATACGTTAGTATTCATCTTTTATGATCAACTAAACAGCAAAACCACCCATCAAGCAGATGTTTCTCCTTGGATTTATGAATCAAGTGATAAGGTGGATAATCAATGTTTAGTAACACAAACCCTAACAGAAAACAAACCCAAATTCAAAATTCATAATAAATATTCAAAATTCATGATAAAATTTCCAGATTTGAATCCTCAACAATTCAAAAAGAATCTCAAAGCAGAAGTCAAAATACCTGATATTCATATCCGTTGTTGGGTCTTCATCAGTCCCTCACTTCATCTTATTCTTTGTAATATTGACAGTTAAAACCTAAAGAAGAATACGGTGGTTAGTATTCTCCCACAAAATTTATGTACGTTTTGTAATTATTTGGTAGGCAAGGAATCTATACATTAAATACAATAGCATACTTGAGTTAGTTTCAAACAAAGTAGCAAAACCATTTAAAGTCAGAAAACCGTACCTCATTGGAAGCAATGTTTTCTCCTGCACTTTTTTAAATATCACTTTTTTTTTCCACCATCAAGACATGTAGTACTTGTGCTTTACTAAATATTATTTCCATGGAGTAGAGATCCCACAAAGAAATACGTTGATATAGTAATCACCAAGAATATATTCCATGCCAAACTAAAAACAAAATTAACAACCTTGAAATCAGGTCCCGTTATTTCATATTTACCTGCATTTCCATGCAAGCGTTACAACTGCTAGCGTAAGGACCAAAATCCAGTCTTCTGGCTTGTCTTTCAAACTGCACTTGGTCCCTTGCAAACATCGCTTTGTTGCTATCAATACGAACAGTTGCAGCATCCCTTTTTACAGCTGAAAATCAGCTCAAGAAATTGACCCCAACAGACCACTTCCATCTCAACTGAACCTGATCACAACCTCTGGAAAACAGACACGACTGTAGCTTGATGTGGTGAAGAGACTCATTCATGCCTTTACTCGAATATGTTGTGTGCCATTCTATTCTTGCTGTAGCCTTTAGACTTATACAGCTTCTAAACTCACCTAATTTCATGTAAATTCAATTCACAGTAAACCATCATTTTAACAACACAAAACCCCTTTCATTATATCAGACATCACCCTGAGTTCCAACTGCCACACCAATTCTAACCAAATACTATCAACACAACCATTATTCATCCCCCGAAAGAAGAAAATTGATTTCCCTGGAAAGAACTCGAATACGAAGAAAACCATATATCTTTACCAACCCTAACCAAACAGAGAAGAAAGAAGAAAATAACAATTAGCTGCTGCGAATAGCAGTTGAGATCTGGAATCAGAAATTACAACAAATTAATTGGAAATCAATACCATAAGCATGAAGAGACGAAATTAAATCAATACCCGGCTCGAAGTAAATCTGAACTAACTCTATTTTTCAAAAAGTATGCAATTACATAAAATAAATTGATTTTTATTGAGTGAACAAACAGCTGGTCATAGACTCATAGCTACATTTATAGTTATCTTCAAGCAACTATATATATTTAGCAATGAGGATCAGTTAAGAAATGTTCAAGTATAAGGAAACTTTTTGAATCAGGAACCCATAATTTTGGCTAGATAATTAAATAAGGAAATCGGTAGTACAAAGAATTATCAAGACTAAACAGTTACTATAGATTTTGAGATATGCTTGTTCCGGATAAAACACACAGACATCGAAATTACCTGCCACTAACGTGATTAAAATATTGATTCGAGAGCATGAATCAAAGCCACCTTATCGAGCTTCAAGATGTCTGCAAGGAAGACGTGGGGAGCATCACCAGTGAGCTGAAATCGCAGACCAACAGATGTAATGTCTATAAGGGTCTCTCACACTGGATTTACTCCATGTGTAATTGTAACCTGAAAGTATACCAATGAATTATGAGACGTACTTCTCCCCTCTGTCAGCTAACTGTTAATATTAAGGAGAGAAAAGAATTACTTCGAGCCAAAACAGAATAGACGACCTCGAATTACTCTATCCGCAAGTAAACCAATGAATGCGATCACCTAGCAAGAAAAAAAAATCACATATGATAGCCGGTAGAAGGAAAATACAATCAAATATCTCTCAGAATCAATTTAGGCAGAATTCGTCAAATTAGCAAATATCAACAATCCACAGTTGAGAAAAAGATCAACAAATCTCAATAACCCACACTTGAACTTTGGCTAATCATTTTCGAAACTAAGCATGATTAGACAAACCTTCATACCCAATATTTAGGAAATTGATATGACAGCCCAAGAAGGAATAACAAACCAATATTTAGGAAGTTGATATGATAGCCTAAGAAAGAATAACAAATAGCAGAGATTACCTTAAATCATCCATCCATGTTCGTTCTTCCCAGCCTTGAATGCAGCACATAAGTTGCATAATACTACATGATAAGTAACCAGACACATAACCAATACAATATTCTTCTATCCAAATAGAACGTCACCACCCGGTACAAAACCAACAAACAATTCAACTGTGTATCAATCCGACAAAGATATGAAAGGGCATAAATTTTGATTAAACAAAGATACGCGTGTGAATCAGTAAATCCAATTCGTTTAAAATTTTGATTTAAATAAAATTTGTATAGAAAAATCAATTCCACCTTTAACATATACGTCTCGTCCTCCCTTCCAGCCATCATAATCATCTTGAATTGACCTCTGGTTTAACTTCTTCAATTAGAACAGTTCTGATCCCAAGCTTTGATGTGTTGCATTATATTTCAGACAACTTGTTGTACTCGGGCATTATAACAGATGCACAATTATCAGTCTGTGGTAGCTTCAACAGTCTACGAAAATTGATAAATTGATAGAGGAATCAAAATGGCTACATATATTTGGATGCAATTGTAAATCCATGAAATCTACTGATCATGCAAAGAAGCAAGGCTAGTCCTTGGATAGTTATAGCTAAAGGGAATAAAGAATGACTCACAATGTATCTAGATTGATTTATTATATACTCAGAAGTTACAATAAAGAATCTCTCTACCTATAACTGTAAAATACCTCATAACCTAGAACTGAATTCAAAGTTTTTAACATTAAAGGGAATCTAAAAATACCTGGTTGATTCAAGACACCCACAGTTCTGCTCCTACTCTAACCCAAAGTTTCTGTAGAAACTGTTCAAGGAAACCCAAATCAACAAGAGATTTTATCAGCAAAACTGTGGGTATAGGTAATTCTGAAATCGAAATTCAATTGAAATTGATAGGAAAAAAAATTGAAAAATTTTTGAACCTGGAATATTTTTTCTCGATTAAACTCTTCATCCGGTTTCACCAACCCTTATCATCAACCAAGAACTCTCAAACCCCCATCTTCAATTAACCCCATTCTCATTCTTACCAATTCATACACCACTCTTCCCAAAACCAAACCCTAATTCTGAAAAATTTCAACTATTTTGACTTAATCATCGATCTCAGTTCTCAATAAGCCTTATATCGATGAATCCATATCAATTTCCGCTCCGATTCCCTCCTCAGTTTAATCTGCAATTTCTTCTAAAACCATAAGTCACCAAACACCATTCAATAGTAGTGTTGTAAGTGAATTTCTTGTAGGACCAGAATATCTCCACAACGCTATTCTTGCGATATTAACAACACTTCTGCGAGCGTCACCACAAGATATTTAACAAAATTGCGCGAGCGTCATAGAATATCCAAAAAAGGACGTAAAAGATGACGATGGAAGAAGTACAAGAAGAGTATGTTTATCCCACGATGGTTATCAATC